>APFE030519885.1:27569-43671 GCA_000404065.3 Pinus taeda
TTCTCATGCATTTAGAGAAGGGTCCTGAAATTTTTCAAAAACTTGTCCTCAGAACATGCACTTTTGCACCCTCTGAGGAGGTTTTGATGAATGAATGGAACAAGATTTATTGATATCTGTGTTTAATATCTACTACTGAAATTGCAGTTTGGTACTCTTAGTAGATGTTAAATTAAGAAGAGATAAATTATTATTGCTGAAGCTCATGAGTAGAACTTGTTATAGATGGTACTTTTATCTCTTAACAATTTCTGCTTATGTGTTGAGGTGATATTCATGTTCAGTTATTTATATATGAATGCTTGAATGCTTGAGTTATCATTTGGCACTTCTGTACGGTGATAACTATTCTATTTATGCTTAATATATGAGTGACTTATTATGCGATATGTTTTTCACAATTGTTTCGTCTAACTTTTTATACAAAACGATTTATCTTTATTGAATTCTTTTCTCATAGCAATTGAATGATCTTTATTACCAATTTCCATTAGAAATTATTTTAGATCACATAACTGAAAGGTTAAATCTTGGGTTAGTTTTTAGAATTAGATATTTCTATTCATTAGAATACAATTGCATGTTGATAAATTAGATTTAGAATAAAAAGCATTTTATCTAGAAATTATTAGGAAGGAAATATCAATTCTCAACACACACACACACACATAAATTGGGAAACTGGTCCCATATCCCCATTCGGATCCACTATACCAAACGGAAAAGGAGCTGCTAACCAAGGTCCAGACTGGGTGGGTATCCCCCTCGTTGTAGAACTGATTTTCGGGGCTTCAACATATTTGGCACTAGAAGGAGGGCCCCGAACTGTGAATGGCAAGTAAATCTAAATCTAAATACCATTCCGAGAGTAAATCGCCCTCACCGTCTCCCCCGACTTCTCCATCGCATTTAGAATCTTTAAATCTTGAGCGAGAAGTCGATAAAACAACAACCACTGACACAAACCCGAAAATTTCAGAGAAATCTACTATTGAACCTCTTGAAGTTGAATCTTTGACCCATAAACTTCAACGATTTTCTATATCACCCCAAAAATCTGAAAAATCTCAAGGTAGTGTGACTTCACAATATAACCCTTCTCATCCTCTTACCAGATTGCAGAGTGAAAATTTTGGTATCGAACCAATTGAATTACCTCTACCCACAAGGAAAAGAGCAAGGAAATTACCTAAAGGGTCTGAGCGAGACTCTTCTGTCATCATCGTCCATCTCAACTTCTCCACCGTGAAGTCAACCATCCACCCCTCCACTTCAAATTATCGTCCACCAAACCACTGGAACTTCAATATCTCCTTCTCAATCATCTAGAACTGTAATATCATCATATTCCCAACCGCAAGGATCATCTTCTGCTCTTTCCTTGTTAGTAGTTCAACGATGGCCCAAACTCCATGGAATAACCCAGGGGCAGTCTTAATGCCTACGCCCTTGAGTCAAATACTGGCCCATCCTGAAAAATGGCTGCCTAAGTTTAATCCTGAAGCAGGCATGCTAGCAGAAGAACATATAAACAACTTTATGTTATCTATAAATCTCAATGGGGTTACTAATGAAGATGTTGTTGTCCAACTCTTTCCTTATACTCTACAAGGAGCAGTCGGATCATGGTATTTCTCATTACTATCCGGATCTATCACTAGTTGGGATATTTCCCAAGAACAATTCTTGACTAAGTTCGGTGATGACAGGTCTACTGCGACACTGATCAATAACCTGTCTAATCTTAGGGCTGAGTTAAGGGAACCTATCAAAGACTTTAACTCACGTTTCAATAAACTTTTGAACAAAATTCCTACCACTTCCAAGCCTAGCGAAGAAGTTCGAAGTGAATGGTACATATCTGCTCTACCATCAAACATAGCAGTCTTCGTTGATAGGGCTAACAAAACAACTTTAGCTGACAATATGAAGGAAGCAATAGCGGTAGAGAAACATATCATAGCCTTAGAAAAGAAAAACGTCGTTGATGAATGAAAAATCTAAGAAGGTTACTTTTAAAGAAGATCCAAAGAAAAAACAATCGAAAGACCCATTTGATTTAGAAGGATTGCAGAAAGTTTTGAAAACCATGTCTAATGAAATGGTTGACATTAAGAAACAAGTAGCAGAGACTTCTTCTAAAAAGCCTTGCAAGCCTTATAGAAGAAATCCTTCGACTGATTCAAAGCCTCCCAATGCTATCACAAATGCTGAATCAGAAGAAGAAGAAGAGGAAGTTTCTAACGAAGAGCCTACTGATGAATAAGAAGTTGTAGAAGTACAGGGTATGTCGGATTTCATCCTCCCAGATGAAGAGGATCAAGAGGCATCACCAGCCAGTACTAGAAGCAGAAATCAACTTGATCCTCCACAACCTACTCCTAAGCTGAAGAGCGCAAGCTCAATGTCTAAGGATAAAGTCGCAAGTAAGAAAACGTCACCCAAAGCGACTCAAACAATCCCAGTCCAAATAGATTCACCAATTCCATCTAAAACATTGATTGTTTTTGATGATATGGAGTATAATATCATAGAAGACATGAAGAAGACTAGGGCTAACATTACTTTTTATGCATTGAGCAAGTTAAAACATCAACAAAAGCTACTTTTGAAAGAGTTACACGCAATACCAGTTGCACCTCTACCTGCCGCTGTAATCTTGCAAGCTTCTCACGAGATGGGAAGACCTCCAACTAATATGACTAATAAAGTTGATCCAAACGATATCGCTCTAATTGGAGGAAGGTCAAGATCTCATACTCCCTCATTTCTTCTTACTTATGAAGTTTTCAACAAAAACTTGCACAATTGTTTAGTAGATTCAGGAGCTTCATCTAATATCTTACCTAAATCAATATGTGCAAAGTTGAACGTCCAACCTCAAAAATCTGCAGTATGCATAGTTTAGCTGGACCGGTCGTAGGTTGAAGTGATCGGTGAATTAAATCAGGTTACCATAAGGCTGTCATCTAACCCAAAGGTATGTCAAGTTATCGATATTTTAGTTGTAGACATTCTAGAATTTTATGGCTTAATTCTTAGCAGAGCTTGGTCTGAAAGCTTCATGGATACTTTGCAACCAACTGGTCGCATATGCGGCTCCCTTACAATGGTAAACCAAATCAGATAAAGGTTGAGCGAGAAAAACATCAAAAATACATAGTAATAGAATTGGAAGGAGAAAATGAACCTGTAGCATACAGTAACAATATAATTGGCAACTATTCTGTTGACTCTTTCTTATGAAATTTTAATGCTCATACTTCGCCTTACTTATTACATTTTGTTTTATCTCAAGTAGAAATTTTTTCTCAAACAGATAGTTCTACATGTGTTAATTTCGTAGATAGTCCTATAAATAAATCTTTATTTTGGAAGTTAATTTTTGACGGTTCTAAGTCTAACGATGGAGCAGGAGCAGGATGCGTATTAGTTAGTCCAAAGGGAAACAAAACTATGCTAACTTGTAGACTCAAGTTCGATTGCACCAATAATACTGCAGAATACGAGGCTTTAGTCCAAGGATTATACAAAGCAATCAGATTAGATATCAAGTATCTACAAGTCTTCGGAGATTCTGAAATTGTTATCAGACAGGTACGAAATACTATACATTGTCTATCAGGTCATTTAACGCATTATCAATCTTTAGTACAATATCTGACTGAACATTTTATAGTATTCAATATTTCATCAATTCCTAGACTCCAAAATGCTAGTGCTGACCTCTTGGCAAACGTAGCTTCCAAGCTCATTCCCTTAGAAGACTATAGCCCAGACAGATTCTCAATCGAATTAATCTTTAGACCCTTGATTCCTGATAACATTACCAATTGGAGAATTTTCAACGATGATGCTGACATTGTAAGCTTCCTCACTTCTGAGGGATCTTACACTAATCAGATAATTGATGAGGATCAACATGACAAACAATTGCAACAAGATAGCACTAATAATGCTATGCCAAAATCAGTAGTCAAATTGGAAGACCTATATGATTTGAAAGACCGATTCAAAAGATCTACCAATTCAAAACTTCAAACTTCAACTCTGAACTATGAATTAGTAAAACTAGGAACTGATACCAAGCTGCAGAATATCAACCTAGGTCTTGGCCTAGCCCCTGAAGAAAGATTAGTGTATGTTCATCTCCTGAAACAACACAAAAGTGTCTTTGCTTGGAACTATGATGAACTTAAGAATTACGCCACTTCTATCATTCATCATACTATCCCAATGATAAACGATGAAAAACTTGTCCAACAAAAGCTGAGAAAGATCCATCCTAATCTACTGAACCAGATCAAATCTGAGCTCAATAAATTATTGAAAGCCAAAATCATTTTTCCCGTTCGACATTCTAAATGGGTTTCCAATATGGTTCCCGTTAGAAAGAAAAACGGATACATTATAATTTGCATTGACTTTCGAAATCGTAACAAAGCCTGCTAAAAAGATAATTTTCCTTTGCCTCCCATGGAGCAAATCTTACAAGTAGTTGCAGGATTAGAATTAATGTCCTTTTTGGATGGTTTCTCCGGCTACAACCAAGTTTTGGTCCATCCTAATGATCAATTAAAGGCCATGTTCAGAACCAAATGGGGTACTTATGCATATCAAAAGATGTCGTTTGGTCTGATCAACATTGGTGCCACATTTCAAAGGGCCATGGACATCACATTTAAGGGATTAGTAAACAAATCAATAGTAATATACTTGGATGATATAATTGTATATTGTAAAAAATGAGGTAATCATCTCAGAGATTTAAAATAGAGCTTCCAACGTTGCCAAAGGTATGGGATTTCACTTAATCCAAAAAAGTCCTTTTTCGCATTGAGTGAAGGAAAACTTCTTGGATTATAGTGTCAAAATCTGGAATCCATATTGATCCTGACAGAATCAAGGAAATTTCCGAAATACCCTTGCCTCACAACAAGAAATCTATATAATCCTTCCTTGGCCAGATTAATTTTGTTAAGAGATTTGTTCTAGACTTCTCAAGGATCGTATCTCCCTTACAGTAAATGATTAAAAAGAATTCAATCTTTAAATGGGGCCAAGAAGAATATGAAGCATTCAATCTGATTAAACAAGCAATTGTAAATGCTCCATGTTTAGCCACTCCAATTTTTTCCGATCTTTTCATTTTGTATGCATTTGCCTCTGATAGATCATATGCTGTGATACTCACTCAAGCAAATCAAGACAAGGCGGAAGCCCCAATTGCCTTTTTTAGTTCAAATCTACAAGGGGATGAATTAAATTATTCTGACGTCGAGAAACAAGCTTATGCTATTTTCAAAGCAATCAAACATTTCAGACCCTTTCTACTTAAAACCCATACAAAAATCATAGTACCATTTCCAGTGGTAAGAAATCTCTTAGTACAGAAAGACATGGGTGAGAAAAGAGCCAATTGGGTTACTCCCTTACAAGAATACGACGCTGAAATTAAACCAGCAAATATTGTAAAAGGTCAAGGCTTTTGCAAAACGTTGGCTGGAGCATCGCTTATTTCCGAAATACCATTTGCAGAAATACAAACGTATGAGGTAAGCCTAAACGACATTGAATCATTATACGCTGATATCATATTTTATCTAAAGAATGGATATGCTCCTTCAAACCTCGATTATACAAAGAAAAGAGCCCTAAGGTTGAAGGCTAAGCAATATCAACTCGTGAACGATGTACTTTTTAGGATGAATTATGATTTTGTCCTACTTAGATGTCTTAAGAAATCTAAAGCTGAAAAGGTGTTGCAGGAAATCCATGATGGACTAGCAGGTGGACATTATGCTGGAGATGCTACCGCACATAAAATCTTGCGTGCTGGGTACTATTGGCCTACACTATTCAAAGACGCACATAGCTATGTAAGGAAATGTCAAGTTTGTCAAATTGCTGCAGGAAGACAAAAGAAACCATCGTTGCCTTTGCAACCAGTCAATATTGATCAACCTTTTGATCAATGGGGATTAGATATAATAGGTGATATCGTTCCTCACTCTTCTAAACATCATAGGTATATCCTTATAGCTACATATTATTTTACTAAATGGGTAGAAGCAGTTCCTCTCAGGACAACTAATGTCGAACACATCATTGATTTCATATATCAGTTCATAATAACCAAGTTTGGTTTACCCTTTGCTTTAATGTTTGATAATGCGTCGTATTTTTCTGGCAATGCTATGACTGAATTTTCACTCAAAAGAGGTTTTAAACTTAAATACTCTACCAATTATTACCCACAGGGGAACAGGTTAGCTGAATCAACAAATAAAAACTTAATCAGAATCATTAAGCGAACCATTGATCAAACTCATAAGAATTGGCACAAATCCTTAATATATGCTCTATGGGCAGACCAAATAATGCAGAAAGCCTCCATTGGCACTTCTCCCTTTAATTTAGTTTATGGGTAAGAAGTGGTCTTTCCAACTCATCTCGCGATTCACTCTTTGGCCTTAGTTCAATTTATTGACAAAACACCAACTTCTTGCTTACAAATAAGGCAGTTGCAAATCCTTAAGCTAGAAGAGCAACGAGAACAGGCTAAAATCACTCATACTCATCACCAAGCATTAGTAAAAGCTTCTTTTGATTCAAACATGATATCCAGAAAGGACTTTCAGATTGAAGATCTAGTTTTAAAATGGGATAAGGCTCACGAGGAAAAGGGCAAACATACGAAATTTCAACGAATGTGGCTTGGCCCTTTCCAAATTGCAGAAATCATAGGTCCATCTACTTTTATGTTACAGGATTTAACATGAAAAAGAGAATATTTATCTATTAATGGGCAGATCCTCAAAAAATACTTTCCATAGGAGATCATTCTTCTATTTTTGTAAATTAGTTTTTCATTTATTTTGATAATAAAACTAGTTGTAAATGGTTACATTTAGAATTCATGAAAAAGACTAGTATTTCTTTTAGATTTTGTTTTTCGCTTGTATAAATAGAATTGATTTAGAAAATTGGTCATTATTATTGAAAGGTATAGTCAAAGGCTATAAACCTGAAAAGGATACTAGTTTCAACCTTGTAAATTTTGATAAAAAACAACCTTTAGTGGGAATTTGTTTTATATCAGTCAAATGAAAAGCATCAATAACAAAATGAAGATTCTTTGTAGAAAAGCTCTATCCAAAAAATCTGCAATTGTCGTCCAGAGCTATTCTTAAGGAAACAATGACTTCCTCCCCACCTAGGGAATTACGAGCTTCAAGGAATAATCCAATGATACACTTTAACTTAAAGAATAAGAGGTCTCATCACGCGCTGACTTATCATGATCATAGATATTATAGCTTGCTGGCTTTGCCAAAACTGCGTACCACAACATGGCAATGACTTGAGATTGTTGCAATCAAAAGACAAGGGGTCTCATCACGAGCTAGCTTGTTCAACAAAGTTATAAATCAATTGAGTGGCACTGTCATAATTTGGCTACCAAACCAAGGCATTGTTCTTTAAGGATTAAAATAAATAAAAGAAATAAGTGTGGATATGGATTCCCCTTTGAAAATCGTATATTTCCCCAAGTAGGATACAGGATCATTGCTGGGTAACAGGTAACCCTGTTGAGGCTATAAATGCCTACTAGCAGCAGAGGCTCTACCTACGACAAATGAGCATATTTAAAACTGATTTACAGAGAAGGATTTGTTTTTATCTTTATAAACCAAGACGTGACTGATGTAAATACAATGACTAGCTCTAGGAAGTAAATAACCAAAGTTTACATAGAAGAAACAAACTATCTTTAACAGCTGAAAGCATGGTGTAATTTATCTTTCTATAATAAAGTTTGATTCTCTAAAAAACCTTCTGTTTTGGAAGTTTAGAAAATTCAAAAGAAAAGCAGAGATAACTGGTTCTTCCAAGTGAATCGCCAATTGTTGTGGCCAACAACAACCCCCCTTCTTATTTAGTTTTATTACTAATACTAAATAAGTGGAGACCCTTTATCTAAAAAAATTTAAAAAATAAATTAGTGCTTGTATTCCCTTTTTGAATAAATATTACTATCATAAACTTAGGAGAATACCCAAAAAATCTAAAAAGACTTAAGTTTTACGATAAGTTCAAATAAAACCATTCTCTCAATAAAAAGCGTCGCATCACAGAAAGGTAATGGGTGCCATTCTACAAAAAAATCCTAAGATTGCGAAATTACGATGTGAAATCATGCACTGAAGACACTCATCGCATCGCATGCCTCAAATATCACTTAAGGTGAAATACCTCTAACTGCCGATATGCGATAGCACGTCTTGCAAATCACAGTTCACAAAAAACATATGGTAATAGATGATTGTCACATGCAACGGATCAACGATATTGCGATCTGCGATATTGCGAAGTAAATCGCAAAATCACCTTATCGCAGATCTGCAGGGCTTGTCATTCGAAAAATCTTTCCATAAACCGATGCCCAGTAATGCGCATTAATGTTAATTTAATGAGCTAGTTGGTAATCATTAATGAAATATGGTTTTGATCTAATTGAAGGACCATTTCACGTAGGGTGGTATATTTTATATGATTTCGGTATTTAAAGCTTTCTCGTCACCTTTTTCTTATCATTACTCTTGCCTCATTTGTAAATTGCAGGAGCGAAAAGCAGAGAGGTATACATAGTAGTGTTCAGAATATTATGGGAAAGAAGGGAAAAGTGTCGAGTTCTGAAGACAAAGAAATGACGCCCTTATACACAAACACCACCTATAACAAAGATGCCGACATTACCACTTGGGAAGGCATGCACAACCTACTTGAGGAAGAAAATCCCAGAGTAATGGAGGTTACAGCAACTGCAGACTCACACGGGTCGTCTAAGGCGTTGATTACATAACTAGCATGCTCGTTCTTGCACCAGATAGCAGTGAGACCCAAGATTATTCTATACACAGACATGGTCAAGTGGGTACTAGATAGTGCTAATATAACAGACATATAGTTTAAGACTTAGAACCAAGGACTCATTGGGTCGTTCTTTCCACAAAATTTAAGGTTTACATCCTCTAACAAAAGCACACAAGAGGCGAAAAATAGCACCAGGGAAGCCCGGATCGAGAAACGAAGGTAGGGTCTAATGCGCGATTAGCCTAGCGCTAATCGGGCATTGCCAGGAAAAACCCCTTGAGAAGGAAAGCCTCCAATCACTCAGTCGCCTGTAAGCCCGGAAAATTGTAGGAAAAAGTGCTAAACGTGAAAGGAAAAACCCGAGCTCTAAAAACCAGTGGTATTTATCAGGGATATCCTTGAGTGGTATGTAAATTTCTACCAAATGTGCAGCATCTACAAACAATATGGAGACAAAAGGCTCCAGAAAGAGCAGAGTCCATCAAAAGGTTAACCAAGTTAAATTGGAATTCTTACTGACAGTACTTGGTAAAACCACACAACCAGTGCATGACTCTCAAATGTATCACTAACTCTGCCAAGAAGATGGCGCCAGCACTTGCCGATTTTGTTTTCACAGGACAGCTAAAGTCAGAGGTCGGCCAACCAACTCTCCTCAAGCCAATGCTGGATGCTTGCCACTACAAGGAACAGATACATAGATAGTTAATTGCTAGTTTTAATTTTAGATTCAGTTTTAGTTTTAGTTTTGCTTTATTTTTGCTCGAAATGAGGATGGTCATTTAAACCGCCTCCTATATTTTTGTAATAAACTATTTTTAGATTTAGCTAGTAGTATTTGAACCCTTCTCATGCATTTAGAGAAGGGTCCTGAAATTTCTCAAAAACTTGTCCTCAGAACAAGCACTTTCGCACCCTCCGAGGAGGTTTTGATGAATGAATGGAACATAGTTTATTGATATCTGTGTTTAATATCTACAACTGAAATTGCACTTTTGTACTCTTAGTAGATGTTGAATTAAGAAGAGATAAATCATTATTGCTGAAGCTCATGAGTAGAACTTGTTATAAATGGTACTTTTATCTCTTAATGATTTTTGCTTATGTGTTAAGGTGATATTCATGTTTAGTTATTTATATATGAATGCTTGAGTTATCATTTGGCACTTCTATATGGTGATAGCTATTCTATTTATGCTTAATATATGAGTGACTTATTATGTGATATGTGTTTCACAATTGTTTTGTCTAACTTTTTATACGAAACGGTTTATCTTTATTGAATTCTTTTCTCATAGCAATTGAATGATCTTTATTACCAATTGCCATTAGAAATTATTTTAGATCGCATAACTGAAAGATTAAATCCTGGATTAGTTTTTAGAATTAGATATTTCTATTCATTAGAATACAATTGCATGTTGATAAATTAGATTTAGAATAAAAATCATTTTATTTAGAAATTATTAGGAAGGAAATAACAATTCTCAACACACACACACATAAATTGGGAAATTGGTCCCATATCCCCAGTCGAACCCACTATACCAAATGGAAAAGGAGCTGCTAACCAAGGTCCGGACTGGGTGGGTATCCCCCTTGTTGTAGACCCAATTTTCGGGGCTTCAACAGGAAGTGAATGATCGTAGTGGCTTCCTCTGGCATTTCTCCCAGTTATGTTTTCTCTCTTTGTATGGCTTCTGTAGCCTGCTTCACTAAGTCAATTTGCTAAAAAATTACTTGAATGGATGGCCAAATATCATTGATAGATTCAATGATATTGGCCCATAATTGTTCCTTAGCCTGGCCAAGTGGTTCCTTCAAAGTCAATTCCTTCTCCAAGCTCTTTATTCTTTCATTCATCCGGGTTGAATTTTGTACTTCTTCTTTGTGCATAATCTGTCCAAGCTTATAGTCAGTATCTAGATTGGTTAGCTTTTCCTTGAGCCTGTTCATTTAAGTGGTCTGAATGGACATGTGTTCCATTGCCTTAACCAATCTACTAGCCTCATCACCTGCCTGAGCTGTTGCTGTTGATCCTGTTGCTGATGTAGATGATGTAGAAGCTGGCAGTGATGTAGCCATTGGATCTGTAGGAGATAAGGATGCTACCAAAGTGGAAGGTGCTGCTGTAGTAACTGTTGGGATAACAGTGGGAGGTGTAGTCTCCTTTTCCATTTCCTTTAGTTGATGATTCAATTGTAAAACTAGGTCCATCATCTCCTCCTGATGTGTTTGGCTCTCCAGGACTTCTTTGGTCTATGGGTGCTCTGAATGAGGAAGTTTCAGTTGTGTTTTGAGAGCAGCTATGTCCTCATTCTTCTTCTTGATCAATTTCTTAGTAGCCTTGATGTCATTGGGATCATGTCCCAACTCAATTACCAAGTTCTCCAATGACTTGATCCTGTTGTCCTGGGGCTTTGAGGATGCCTTTTCCAATTTGTATTGAGCTATAATGTTATCTAATGAACTCTGCAACTTATGTGTAGCCATGGCCTTTCCTGTCAAGGTGGAGTAGATCATCTCTCCTGCCTGCTTGTGGAATTCAATCTGGTCAATGGGATGAACATCCCTAGCCAACACCTCAAAGTCTATTTTTCTGTAGTCAGCTGATGTCTTTGGCCGCTGGACAGTTCACTGCATGAAGGACACCTGCATTTTTCCTACTTTGATGTCAAAAGCTGAAATCAACCTGCTATGATTTGCTGGTGTGTGCTTGAAGTATTGAGCATATGTTTAAGCCTTTTTCTTCTCATTTCTCAACTTGATCTCCTTGTATCTGTCCTTGATATCCTTTTCTTTATCTGCTATCCTGGTGAAAGAAGAAACCTCAACACTGAGTTGTCTCTCAATAAGCTGAGTGTTTGATGTTGAAGGCTGTTGTGTTTCTCCTAAAGCTGTTGTGCCTTTGCTTCTCTTCACCATTGTATCAGTGTCAGTGGTTTCTACTGATTTAATGGTGTCCCCCTGTTCAGTTACAAGATTCAGCTTGGGCCTCTTCTTGTAATTGATCTCAAACTGCTCATCTGTGGTTTCCATAGCAGAACTGGAACCCTCCTCCCTATTTCTCATTGGGTTTCTCTCCTCATTTGTAAGAGCCTATAAAATAGGAGGAATATTCATTGGTTCTCCTAGTTCTGGAACCTGCAGGAAGGAATTTCCATCAATATGACTTTCTACATTAATCAATGTATTTTCTACATCCACTACAGTGCTATACATGTCAATTAGAGTGTTTTCCAACCATTCTGATTGGTTGGCAAACCTGTCAATGTTTGGTTTGGGATGATGGATGAAAGGTCCCAATTTGACCTTGATCCTTAGTTTATTTATGACTCCATGAGGATCATACTGCCACATAAAACTATTTTTGGACTTCATTTGTTGTAGAGTCTTATTTGCCTCTGGTCTAGCTTCCCTGGTGTTACAAATGAAGCGGCCTAGCTGGGAGGTATTTGGGCAGTTTGTAAGGGGCAAGTTGGCATCCATAAATTCTTATTTTTATGTGGTTCTGGTACAGATACCAGTCTCCCACCTTACTGTTCTTGGACAACTGTAACACCCTTTTGATCTCTTGGCTGATTCTAGGCTGAGGGCTACTGGTTAGCATATTCATGACTGGATGGACAAATGAATCAATGAAGTCCTTATAAGTGAATGTAGTGGAGTACTTTTGTATCAAGGGTGTCCAATAAATAACTGATCTTTGATTTCCCTTGGTATCCAACTTCTGGATGTTGATAGGGAATTTTTCTGATTGATAATACAAGAACATATGGAATAATATAGAAGAGTACTTGAAGACTCTTTCAGTAGGTAATCTGGTGAACTGTTCATGCATCCTATCTGTAATGAACTGAGCATAGTTGTAAATAACAGCAGGAGGGTTGCCTAGGCTAAATATGGAAAGGAGGGCTAGGACAACCTCATCCACATGCTCATCTGTGGTATATCCTAAAATGCAAGAGAGCATGGTAATAATCTGTCTGCCTCTCTCATAAAAAATGGTGGTAGCATAAGGGGGACTATCTGTGGGAGTATGACATTCCTCTATGATGAAAGTCTGGAAAATTTGGGCTATTCTAGGAAGGTCTAACTTGGTATAAAGGTCTAGCAATTCTCCAATAGACAATGGGGTCTCATTAGGGCTTGGTTGGACCTGCAGCATTTGGTTAATGGATTTTGCAATGATGGTAAACAATACTTGCTGGTTAGGGGTGACAATGGCTCTTTGGCTGGGAACGTAGCAAGCATGACAAAAGTGGATGATGTCTGGGAATGGGTGTACTTATGGTAACAAATACTTAGGCAAATTAGAGTCCCACAGGTGAATGCCATCGTATTGGTTTAAGAATCTGTCCTTACTCTAGCAGTGGAGCTTTAGAAGGTAGGCAGGGGATGTTGTGTCTTTTATTTGGAAATCTTTGTCTGCTAATGGTGGTCGATGTCTAGGTGAGGGGTTTGCAGAGGTCTCACGTCCAAAGAGGTTTGAGAAGCCATAATTGGGTGTAAAGATATGAATTAGGCTTTGAGGGATTTTAGAAGTAAGTTTTGGAAGTTTTGGTAGAGTGGGTGGGTAATTACAGTCTGCACAAGGGTTTTGGGTGTATAGCAGGTTTATTTTCAGTTTAGCCAATTTTCTTTAATTAATTCAATTAATTAGGCTTTCAATTTAAATTGTGCGTTTTCAAATTGAAAGGTCATTCTGGTTTTTGCCAAGAATACCTGGAAATCGATGGTATGGCTTGCAAACTAGGTTCATTGGTGATTGCAGAGGGTACGGTGGCTTCAACTTTCAACTAGTTGCTTTTATTAGGTGTTCGGATCTTCTTCAGGTGGCAAACGGTGGTCAATTTGGTCACTTCAGGTTCAGGGTGTCGCAAGCAGTTTATAGTGAAAAATGCAAGAAAAGAGAAATTTGGGTCTTTTTCGGCCTTTTAAAGGGTAACGGTCACATTTTGGCGCAAAAAAATAAATGAACAGTGAGCAGTTTTTAGTCTAGGCGGGGAGGTGGTTTTTCATGAGCATGTGATCTCACTTGATGCCGCCACGTAGCAGAACATCGCCCAGGCAAAACCGCGAATCTCGCATGCTCTCGGGCTGTTATCGGCTGGATAATGAACCCGCGCGATATGGATGCGCATCGTCGGATGTTGGGGCAGGAGATCGGATGGCTATCGTGCGGTTAAGATGCACAGAGGGAATTGGGAAAGGGATTTGCGGGGCCCAGGGTTTAATTACACAGAAATGTAATTAATTAACCAGTAAGGTCGAGATTTTTAACATAAGCAGCGGGTTAATAAAGTGGGACCGTGGGTTATGTGGCGGGGTTTTTTAACCGCACCAAGGGTTAATGGGTTAAAAGAGGTTTGTCGGGGAAATATGAAATGGGGGGTTTAATTAGATAAAGCGAGGGGATAAAAACTTAGGATAAGGGGTTTTTTATGGGTTTTTTAAGGGAAATAGGGAAATCAATAAGGGGGGAAGATAATATTTGCAATGGGGAATGGGTTTCACACTAGGGAAAAGGGGTTTTGGGTAGGGGGGTGATTGTTGAAAGGTAATTACTAGGGAAATGTGTGAAACCAAGGGGTAAGGGTCAAAATGAAGGGAAAAAGGGGATTTATAAGTGATGATGGGATAATGGGGAAATTAGGAAATAAGCATGTGGGGTATAGTGAAATGAGGGTAAGTTAGTTAAACTAGCTTGTGAATATCCTTTCTTTCTCATGAATCTTCCTGCACATGAAACATAGGATTAAGCATGATAAATGTGCTCTTTGACTTAACAACCTTGTGCATTTGCAACCTTTCTTCTACCTACCCTTTATTTATCCTAACATTTTTTCTTCACTTTATTGGGTGCATTTGAGCTTGCTGACCCTTCATTTCCTTTTCTTTTGAGAAGAAAACTATCTAATTCTAACCTTATAACTTCCAATGGCTCAGATTAAACTGATGAGCTCATTTTTATTCTCTACCTAACTACTGATCTGCCAAGGTTAAATAGTTTGGCTAGATGCTTATTCTCTATCTATCAACATAAAATTTAAAGCATGAATAAGTCAAGATTAAGCTATTTGACCATCATGGACTGTGACATTTTTGACAAGTTGCACACGACCTTATTTTACAAAGTAAAGTAAAAAGTAATGGCATTTGAATTTACACACTTTCATGACCTACTTTATTTCTTTTTGGGGTTCATATTTTTCACTTTTTTTCACTTTTTTGTTACTTTTGTCCTTTGATTATTCTTTTAGGACATACCCTCTTTACATTTTTTAATATGGAAAACATTTTGTAGAAAGCAAAAGTATGTACAATATTACAAGACTAACCATATCCAATTCAAAATTATGAATCCTGTTACTATAGGACCCTAACATGTGGCAAGGACCATCGCAAGAAGGATTGTTCATTGTATCACGGTATCAGACCTCAAATCTAGAGTGCTCAGGAGGCGCAGACAATTGGGGATGTTGGTCAGATCATTCCTTGAATCTATGCAACATTTGATAAAAAGAAGACAGATCACCAGGCATCCATTATTGAGATGGAAGGTAAGCTCTGTGATCGAGTTGTTTCCATTTTGATTGATCTTGGATCTAATTATAGTTATGTTAATCCTGAATAGGTGGATAAGTGTGGCTTGAGTAAAGAAGTGCGTGCAGAGTCTTGATTGGTGTAGTTGGTTACAGGTACTAAGAAAAGAGTTCATCATTGGGTGAGAGCTCGAGCTTTTGAGCTGAATGGTATGCCTACATCAGTGCATTTGATTGTGCTTCCTTTGGGTTAGTATAATATGATTTTGGGCATGGATTGGTTGTACCTTCACAAGACTAAGGTAGATTGTTATGAGAAGGATATTGAGTGTGTTGGGTCTAAAATGCGGATGCAAATTAGAGTTCCATTTACTATCAACCCGGGAAAGTAAAACTTCAAGGAACATCCAATATATATGGACTTAGAGACAAACTAAACTAAGCTAGGTGAAGAAATGCCAAAGCTCCCTTACAGGAGGTCTTTCATTGGGATCTCCAACACCTATTTAGTCATTTAACGAAATGAAATATAAAGACATTGTGACAAGTGTAAGAAATATTAAAGCTCCCTTACAGGAGACTGCTCATTAATATTTCTAATTATCTTAATCAACAAACTATTTAAACTAATGAAATTAAACATTAAATAACAAATCAGATTCATTGAAAGAAACATTAAT
>APFE030519885.1:53756-65240 GCA_000404065.3 Pinus taeda
GGTGTCCATCAAGTTCCATAAATTTGACCAAAAATTCCCAAGAAATCAAGAATCACGATCACTTACAATAGAAGTAGGTAATCGAAAATGAACCCATACATTTTGAAAGAAAAGTTGAGTTGTTTATTCAACTGTAATTTGTTTTTTACAAGGCATTAATATGCACATCTTGCTGAACCTATCCACAAGTACATACAAATAATCATGACCTTTTCTTGATAAAGGAAGACCTCCTACAAAATCCATAGAAACACTCTCCCATGGACATGAAGGCACTGGAAGTGGTGTGTACAATCCTAGTTTCCTATTACTAGGCTTACTGACTGCACACAATGAATAACCTCTGATAAAACATGACACACTTTCAAGCATACGACGCCAGTAAAAATGCCTGTGAAGATTTTCCATTGTTTTACTTACACTGAAATGTCCAGTAATAAGAAAAGTGTGCGCTTCCCTTGTGACATTTACTCTCTCTCTCCTCGTGGAACACAAATATTCCCAAATGATACAACAGACTATCATGTACATGGTAGTGTAATTACTAAACTTGGTGGCCATGACTCAAGTTTGAATATACCTCTTGAAAGTCAGCAACACGTGTGTATTGTTCAATATAACTTTAAGGAAAAACATAATAATCCTTGAGTAAAATGGCTACATTAACAATCAGCATAGAAAGCATATCAACAACTCTATTATAAATACCTTTCTTGTACGTGATTACCAAGTGGAATTTCTTTAAGAATCCCATCCAACGAAAGTGCCTTGATTGCTGCAATTTTGTTTGAGATTGCAGATGTTGCAAAGGTTTATGATCGATGTGAATAATGGTATATTTTCCCATTAAGTAATGCTTCCATTTCTTCACACTTTCCACCAATGCATAAAGATCTTTGTCATATGTAGGATAGTTAATAACACCACCATTAAAAATATAAGAATGAAATGAAATGGGCTTACCATGCTGTAAAAGAACTGCACCCATGGCGTTGTCACTTGCATCTGTTTGTATTTCAAATGGTTGTTTCAAATCTGAAAATGCTAAAACTGGGGCTGAACTGATCTTTTCTTTTAAAACATCAAATTCTTTTTGTTTTTTGTCTCCCCACTGGAAGACAACCTTCACGCTGGTCAAAGCATGTAGTGGAGCTGCTATGGAAGAGAAATTGGCAATGAACTTCTTCAGTACTGTGCTGCTCCCAAAAAACTCCTTACTTTTGTGACTGATTTGGGTATTGGCCAATTCACAATGACCGAAACTTTAGAGGGGTCAACCTTTAGCTCACGTCCTCCAACTATGTGGCCCAAATAAACTAAGGAATTTTTCCCGAATTCACATTTAGACATCTTCAGAAATAATTGTTCTTTTTTCAAGACATCCAACACTTTCCTCACATGCTTGACATGATTTTCTCGTGATTTGTTGAATATCAAAATACCATCTAAATAAACAATTACAAACTCATCAAGAAAGGATCTTAAAACATCATTCATAGCTCTTATGAATGTAGCTGGAGTGTTGCAAAGACCAAAAGGCATAACCAGCCTCTCAAACAATCCTTGTTTGGTTTTAAAAGCAGTCTTCCAAATATCCTCTTCAACTATTCTAACTTGATGATATCCACTTCTTGAGTCTAATTTAGTGAAATATTTTGCATTCTTCAACTGATTTAGCAAATCATCTACTCTGGACAGTGGGTATCGATTCTTTATGGTAATTTTATTCAAATCTTGACAATCTACACACATGCGTCGGGTTCCATCTTTCTTGGGTACCAAAACAATTGGTGAACCACATGGCGAAGTAGAGGGATGAATTACACCTTTATCTAACAATTCTTGGACTTGTTTCTTAATTTCTAAACTTTCCAGAATTGAAATTCGATACATACCGATATTTGGGAGTGGACGGTCTTGCTTTAGCTGAATTTCATGTTGAATTGCCCTTTTTGGTGGCAATTCCTTTGGTTCTTGAAACACATCTCCATATTTATTTACCACATCAACCAATTTGGATTTCAGATTCAAGTCACATCTTGCAAAGGGTTCACTCTTCGTGTCATTCTTCTGCTTGATCATAAGGAGCATGAGATTCTTGCTGGAATTGACCAGTTGCTTCATTTGCCCTGTGCTTGCTAAAGACAAATTAAGCTTTCTATGATGGGCTCTCACTATATACTCCACTCCATATTTGAACAAATGATATTTTCCCTCAAACATATGGAAAGCGGCTTTCTGGTCATACAAATACGGGCTTCCCAACACAATTCCAAAAATATCTAGTGGCACTACATCTAATTCGACTTCATTAACGAAATTGGCAGTAATAATAAACCTGGAAATGCATTTCCTTGTGACCTAAAGATTTGCATCCTTGGTTATCCAACTCAATGGATACAGTTTATGATGAGGCATGGTTTCCAGATTCAACTTCTTAACCAAGTCTGTAGAAATTAAATTTGCTTGGGATCCACTGTCAAATAGCGTATCAATCTTGGTGTGTTTGGAAATAACTCTGATATGAAACAACTCAATTTTGTTTTCAACATTTGAAGCGTTGTTGGAGTTATTTGCTGCGCTGGTACTTCCCACAAATTCCTCTTTACTTGTTTTTTCCACGACTTTTCCTTTAGTGACTTGTTGACGGTGCTGGAACCGCCAACATGTCAAGGGGATCTCCCCGATAAGAAGTCCCAATTAGACCTCAGACTGTTTGCTGTAGAAGTCCCATTAGTGGGTTGTAAGGTAATGCCTTGACCGTGATGTCGAACATAGGCAAGTAGAATAAGTCTGTCAGCAGAAAAGGTGTGACGGATGGAGTGAGTCAAGGAAGGTGTATGAAAGGCTCCAACACTTTGAAGGGGGGAAGGAGGTGAAGGTGAGTTCTAGGTTGAAAGGGATCAGTCCCAACTCGGCTAGGAACACACAACACAAAGGACATGCACAACTTCTGGTGGAGCAGTGCACTCGGATGCAGCAGTCACATCACACAAGGTAAGATAACACGTACAACACTCACGGATCAGTATGAGACGAGTGCGATGGTTGTTATGGAAAGGTTCAAGTGAAAGGTTTGTCTGATGTCTGATAGAGCAGTCAACACAAATAGTGACAACATTAACAACAAACACATTAACAACAAACACATTAACAACATGATTCATATAATTGCATGTGAATCAGTTCATACACAAGTATGTAAGTTAAACAACATATATCATTAAAGCAACTGGAGCAGTCCAACTACAATAACAACATATGCATGAAAATGTGCTGGCTCTTATTATATAAAGAAGTGTAAGTCACAATCATATAGTACATCCATGTAAACCTGCTAGCCCCAATAGTGGAACGTTACAACGACATCCGCCTGCTCCTCCAAAGAGATGTACTAGCTTCGTACAGTGGAGAAGCTAAGGCACGTTACAATACTGCCCAAGCCTTCTTCAAAGTAGTCTTAGTAGAAGCTTGGCTGATAAAAATCCTCTACAATGAGTTATGAGGGACTATTTATAGCAAAGGGTGGGGTGACACTTGACATTCCCCTTTGCGGTAGTTCAACTACCCTCATGACTCTTCAGCTACTCTATGAATGTTACATCCAACTATTGACACTTGACTTACACTTGACATGACTCAACATTACAATGCACATGTACTCATGTGAGACAACATGACTTGAGCAAGCCTTGCAAGATATCATTGACACTCGGTCTACTGCGATGAGACCAACTCTTTGAAATGCTTGTAATGGTGAAGGTGGTGAGATGATGCCAAGCTTGGTCATCCATGATGGTGTGCATGCACCTCATGGTGACATCTTACTGAAGCAAACTCTTGTCTCTGTTGCAACCAGTGCATTGGTTCGGCTCCTTCATCTAATTCGTCTGCTAACATGCGCATGTTCTTCTCGGGTGCGCTAAAATGGTAGCACACTAATGCATAGTGTCCATGTTGATCTTCAATTATGTGCTCGTGGTCATGCACATTAACTTTCCGAAGTACATGTTTAGCCCACGTTGGACTTGCTTCTTGTTTTCACCTTCGTAAGTGTGTTGAATGGGTTGGATTGCATGTGTTCGCTCAATGACATGCATGTTGCTAAATCCCTTGCATGTGATCAACAACACTACTCACTATGTATGCTTTGCGTCAGCTGCTTGGATGGATCTTTAACTTGTATGGGCCAGTTTCATCTGTGAGTGCATGTTGCGCCCACTGTTGTTCCTGATCCCGCTGCAACTCATTCGTCTATCTGTGCAGCTTCATGTTTTTCCTTGAGTTATTGCTTC
Organism: Pinus taeda; assembly: GCA_000404065.3. NCBI lineage: Eukaryota > Viridiplantae > Streptophyta > Pinopsida > Pinales > Pinaceae > Pinus > Pinus taeda. The sequence continues at coordinate 58,052 of APFE030519885.1, forward strand.
GGCACATGCAACTCCTTCTTCGTTCCATTCTCTGTATTCATGCAACCTTCATGTCATGTCGTCACCTCATAGCCTGAGTCTCCAAACTTGCTTTCATTAGCAGTGGATCTGCTTGATCTTGCAACTTTGTTCCGCCTCTGTTTTGTCAACAACCTTCCTCTTGCATTTGTTGTGTTCGCTACATTCGTTGCGTTCACTGCATTCGGTATGTTGCCTTTAGCTAATGTTCATGATGCTGCTTGCTGTGATGTTTTTTCTTGATGTCTTTGTCTATGAACAACTTGATGTCTTCGTGAGTGGGCAAGCTCACAGACACTTGATCGATTGCATCCCTAAGCGTGCTCTAAACGGTGTCTTCGTCTCTGCTCTCCTGGAAACCATTGTACCTATATTGCTGAGAGGTGGATGAACAACTGCGATACTTGGAGACATGGCAACACTCATAGCAAGCAATTTGTTAGTCAAAAACTAAAAGGAACATGAGAACTGACTCGCAACATACCTGGGTGAATGATCACGAAGATTGCACAATTTTGGTCAGGAGGTCGGGAGACCGACTGCCAAGAATTCTTAAGGCATAGTCTAGGCTGTTGGGAGACTAGGTGACTACTGGAACTGCGCAATGCACAGTCCAGTCTCGCTGCTGACCATTGGGATCACGCAATGCGCAATTCCAGCTGGGAAGGACTGCTGGCCTAGGGACATACTTGCGCAATTTCTTGGGCCAAGCAGCCACTGTCCTCCAGAAATGTGCAAAAAAGTCCTGGAGGCCAAATCTAGGAAGGAATGCACAAATCTGGAGAGGAAGGTGAGCCTTCCCTCCCCACATTACGTAATGTAGCCTTGGTGAAGGCAGAGTCCGGGCGAAGGTTGGCCCAACTCACCGACGGGCAATTGAAAGCAACTAAGACAGTAAATGCATGGCGACGCTAAGTGATAGCAGAAGTGATTGACAGTGCATACAAAACATGAATGAAAGATTCAACAAACATGTCAACATGCACATGGGTGAGGTAGTTCGTCGGTTGGGCGAACGTCCGTGAAAAATAGTTTCATGCATGCGACAACAGTGAGATATCAACGAAAACTAAAACAGAGCTAGGACAAGCTAGAATACATGTAAATGACATTAGGCGTTCAAATAAATCAAGCAAATAGTACTCCCACAAGCGAAAAAATGAAAAGCGAAAGAAATGCAACACAAGGCATGGGAGGCGGGCTTACCCCAATACAGCTGAGCAGAATGTGCTGACTGCTCTTAGATGTGATGTGGGATGTCAGAGCTGCAAGGTTGATGTGAGGAATGAGCTTTGCAGTGTGCAGTTGGTGAGTTTTGATAACATCGAGGTTGTGACACGCATGCCACGAATCTAGGGGAAGCGACACTTGGTGGGAGGTTTCGAAATTGCTCCTTGCACGTAGCCTCCAACTGATAAACATAGATCCATGAAAGAAAGGGATGACTTTGCATGCTACATTGGGAGAAGCAGCCCATGCATGAAAGTTTGTTTTTCTCAGTCCCAGAGGGAATCAGTCAACTCAGCTGCACATGCAAGAGATTGCTCGACTGCTGGAGAAAAATGTGCATTTCTAGTTGGGAGTTGGGTAGGCTGCCCAAAAGATTTGTGCAATTTTTGGGCAGAGAAGTTGTCTGTTGCCCAGATTTGCACAAATTCTGGGATGAGCAGCCTTGCTAGGGAAATTTGCGCAAATCCCGCTGGGAGTGTTGGCAGTTAGGATTGTGTAATCCTGGAGCCTAGCAAGCTGCTAGAGAGGATTGAACAATTTCTGGAGGGAAAGTTGGCTTCCTTCCAAAAATGTACAATTTTCAAGGGGAAGCTACTCAGCCTGCAGCTGGACCAAGTTTGAGTGAACAACTTGTGAGGGGAAGGATCAAGTTGTGACCGACAGGCTGCCTTTGTGCAAGAAAGACACTGAAGCTTGTGAACTTGATAAAGCAAGGCAAGCTATTGTGAAGGTTGGAAGGGAGGCTCCAAATCGAGGCTAATGCAAACTTTTGGAGGGTGGTTGTAGTCGCTACAACACTTGGTGACACACTGGTAGAACTCCAACTGTCTGAATGGACCTTGTTCGTGAAAAGCAAGTCTAACACCTTCGGAAGTTTTGTTCAATTTTCAGTTCATCTTGGTCTGCACTAACTTGATTGTAATATGTAGCATCTTCCAAGCCCTTGGTTGATTGACACACATTCCAAGCCAAGGCAACATAGTTGTTTCGATTAGGGTTGAGGGTATATAGGTGCACAAGCATTTTAGTCGTCAGAGTCTTGGTTTCATCTCTGGTGTTGCTCCACTGCTGGCAGGCCTAGACAATACCCCGGTGGAGTCACATAGGAACACAAGCATGGCTCTGCGACTAGCGAGCCTCGTCAGTACCCCGACGAAGTTACTTGCATGACCTCCCTATGCAGGAATCCTTTCTCTTCTTTTTCCTTATTCATTTTTCATTTGATTTTTTTTTACTTTTCATTTTTTCATTTTCACTATGCGTAACACTTATTCATTTTAGAGGTGGAAGAGAGATCCCGACTTATTGAGAGTAGAAGAGGTTGTTCCAGCAAAGAAGTAGTTTACTGTATCTCTGACGTGCCTGTTAAGGTTTTCCCCCTCACCTTACTCTACTTTACTGAACCAATAAGGGTTAACCCAAAAACAACTGACTAGAGAAGGTGACACTAGTTAGCGCACAAGCATTGTGTTTTCACCAAGGTTCACTTCGAACAATACATATTTTCCTTTGACGTATCATGGATTAAAAGTAGCAAGCTCATCATACAGATGTAAGATGATAGATAACCAAGTAGTGATAACTGTACAAGCCCTCTTGTACTTTACCCAGCTCATTTCATGAGTCACATGGTTTCATGCAACACTAACCTATGAATGAAACAAGCGAACAAACTAACAATCAAAAAATCAAAGCAAGAGTAGAAGCAAAAATTAAAGGGAAGCCAGTAAACAACAAGAAAGCAAGCAAACAAACAAACAAATCATGTAAGCAAACAAGCATGCAAGCAAGCAAGCAAATAACTGAAAGCAAACACTACTCCTACTCCTACACTAACAATGCATGGGACTGATCACGTGAAGTGATACTTCCAATGCAGCCACTGGCGCATTGGTAGACCCATGTTGGTGAAGGCTTGGTCCATGAGAAACCCATTTGTGTGAACCAATATCCAAGAAAGATATAACAATGAAGAAAACCACACTTCGTGTTTCAAAGTGTCCATGAGACATAAGTGAGTGGATGTGCATGACGGGCAGTCCGCAGAATTATCATGGTGCTGTGTGTCACTACGTGCAACTTTGAAGCATAAGCACACCCTTGACTGAGGCATGCAAGCAAACGAAAGAAACTCATATAACTTGCATCATACACGAGTTATTACAATGTAAGACTCCAATGCATGAGCAATGGGATCATGTAGTTCAAGTGGAGGAAGTAAAATATGAGTGTTAGATTTATATGGAGTTGATACAGATGAGTGATGAGGAGCCTTGACTATTTGAACAATTTCTTGATCGGAAGCGAAACCAACCTCAAGACAGCGAGGGCCTGACATAACCATCATCTCGGGCTGAAGTGCCTTGACGGTCTATGGGGTTTCGACTTCATTGACATATGGATCTTTGTAGACTAGTGGCTTAGACGGATTAACAACGAGTAAATCAACATCGTGATCGGATGATGAGGTGAAGAGATCACGGCAACCAAGATCATAAAATTCAGGATGTTGGTCGGCAGCCTCATGGTTTGATGAATCATACAAAGGGGTAAATGAGGAGGAAGGATGTTCACCCTTTGCGTTTCTGGAAAAAGTAGATGAAAGATCAAGTGGATTTCCAATGAATGATTGGTCCTCTCCATTGTTGGATGATGGGCTAACATACAGTATGTCCTATGAAAGATCAACAATGGGTGCATCTGAGGATGAAGACACACATGCGAAATCATGGACGATAGGTTCACCAATGATGTTAGGAAAGAACAGAGGGGGCTCAGATGGAAGGGAGTCATCCTTCACCGAGCGTTGATGTTCAAGTTCCCACTCATACTCTTCATGAATGACAACACATGTTGGTTGTGAAACACCAACTCCGTCAGTGGGTTGTTCCTAATTCACATGAAGTGAAGAGTACGGAATGGATGAACACAAGACAACATCATCTGGAGGAACACCTGGGTGCGAAGACGAAGGTCGTAGAAAAGAATGCATATGAGAACTTGAAGGAATCACAACCAAATCTGTGCAAAAATTGAGTGAAGTGATGTTGGGAGGGTGTGAAGGATGAACAGGTGTGTGAGCATGATTCTCAACATCACTAGGCAGTGGTGGAGCTGCTGAATGGGAGGGAGGCAGACAATCAGTTGAGACAGTGCTCGCTCCTACATGGGATTGCGCAACTCCATCAATGAAGAATGTTGAGCGAGGCTTGATATCAAGCTTCCTCTTGGGATGGGTAGATTTATTAAGGCAATACTCGAACCACTCCCAAAGATAAGCAAACTTCATCTGGCTACTCGGAGCTTGAAACTGCAAGTCAAGAAAGCGCTGCCAAAAATCAATAACGGATTCATGCAGAGCCCTCCATTGCTGTAATAGTTTCCGGTCAAGATGGTCTAGATCAAAATGATATAATGTGTCTTCAATGAGATCATATAAGTGCTCAAATGAGTGAATGGTGTGAGCCGATAGGCTGAGCACCCAATGAAATGGAGATTCACAAAGTGTGTATGCAAGCACCAAACTGGCATGTTCGTCAGAAAACTCATCTTCCTCATGAATCATGGAAAGAAAATTATGTAAGTGCTTAGGCCTTTCCCCTTCATCTTTAGCATGACATGTGTGAATGGACAAGGAATCAAAAAGCTTTCCCAAGATGGAGACATCTTCACAATTCGAAAAACACTTGCGGGAAGTAGAGTGCAAGACTCCATGAAAGATATGCAAAGGTTCAAAACTAGATGAGAGGACACTACTTGTCATCAGGCCTTCCTTCTAGCACCAGAAATGTTGATGGTGCTGGACCTGCCAACATGTCAAGGGAGATCCCCTGTAATAAGCCCAAATTAGACCTCAGACCGTTTGGTGTAGGAGTCCCAACAGTGGGTCTTAAGGTAATGCCTGACTGTGATGTCATAGAGAGGCAATTAGAATAGCTCTATTAGCAGCAAGGGTGTGACTGATGCAGTGAGTCAAGGAAGGTGTATGAGAGGCTCCAACACTTCGAAGGGGGAAGGAGGCGAAGGTGAGTTCCAGGTTGAAAGGGATCAGTCCAAACTCGGCTAGGAACACGAAACACAAAGGACATGGACATCTTCCGCCAGAGCAATCCACTCGGATGTGGCAGTCACATCATACAAGGTAAGATAACACATGCACCACTCATGGATCAGTACGAGATGAGTGTGATCGTTGTTATGGCAAGGTTCAAGTGAAAGGTCTGTTTGGTGTCTGGTAGAGTAGTCGACACGGATGGTGATAACATTAACACCATATGTAACACATTAACAACAAGATTCATATAATTTCATGTGAATCATTTCATACACAAGTATGTAAGTTAAACAACATATATCATTAAAGCAACTGGAGCAGTCCAACTAGAATAACTCTGTCAGTAGAATAATGAGATTGATTCCCTTGGGATACCAGAAGCCATATTCTGTTGTGCCCTTTAGATATCGAAGAATTCTTTTGACAACAATAATATGTGATTGTTTTGGTTTTGCTTGGAATCTTGCTACTTGTCCAACTGCTTTCATAACATATGGCCGAGAGGCTGTTACATATAGAAGAATACAAATCATAGATCTGTACAACCTCTGATCCACATCCTTAGATGAGTCGTCTATGCTCAATTTGCAACCTGTTACCAATGGAGTAAGTATGGGTTTGCAATCTTCCATTTTGAATTCTTGAGAATTTCCTTGATGTACTTGGTTTGACATATAAATATTCCTTTCTCTTGCTGAGATATTTGAAGCCCTAAGAAGTATGTCAACTCACCTAGTAAAGACATCTTGAACTCACTTTTCATCTTTGTAGCAAAGTTCTTACTTAGTCGATCATCATTTCTATCAAAGATTATAGCATCCAAATATACCTCAACGATTGTTAAATTATCCTTATATATTTGTACGTAAAGATTGCTATGAGCAGTACCTTTCTTGAACCCTTGTTGACGTAGATATCCATCAAGACAAGCATACCATGCTCTGGGAACCTGCTTGATACCATACAAAGCCTTCTTTAACATGCTAACATAGTTTTCTTTTTATGATAGTAGAAAACCTTCAGGTTGTTCGATGTAAACTTCTTCTTCTAATTCTCCATTCAAAAATGCTAACTTAACATCCATTTGGTAGAATTTTATTTTTTTTGAGCACGTATTGGCGAGAAAAATCCAGACGGCTTCCATTCTGGCAACTGGTACAAATGTTTCGTCGAAATAAATTCCTTCCACTTGTGCATAGCCTTTGCAAAAACCAATCTTGCTTTGTTTCTGGTAACCTGTCCATATTCATTCAATTTGTTCTTAAACACCCATTTAGTCCCAATGACATTTTTATCTTGTGGTGGAGCTAATTCCCAGGTAACGTTCTAAGAATCTTCCTTGTAACATTCTAAGAATCTTTCGTATAATAGTCTTCTCGTCAACAGGCTCTCCCAATCCTTCTTGAGTGTTGGTTATTTCATCAACATGTTGGAAGTATGCAACAATGTTGTCATCTTCTTTCATTCTGAGTTGCTCAAATTTTTCTCTGTAGATTTGAAGCTTTGCTTCTTTGACATTTGAGTCACTTGAATATATATTCTCAAGTTCCCATACATTTTTGGTGGTTTTACAACCGAACACCTTATGATAAGCAGATTCAATAAGTCCACTGATAATAATATTCTTTTCTTTTGCATCATTTACCAAATTCTTCTTACCTTGTTCATCCATGGTTGGTGTAAAGCCATTTTGAACAATATCCCATAATTCGTAACCTTGCGCTAAGAGATAGATCTCCATTCTTCCTTTCCAGAGTGCATAATTATTTTCATTGAATATAGGTACACCATTATTGGTATGCCCCATGATCTCCTTCTAGTTGTTAAACTGCTATTGAAGGAACCAAGCTCTGATACCAATTGTTGGAAAATACTGGGGGGGGGGGG
>APFE030519885.1:72574-84020 GCA_000404065.3 Pinus taeda
ATTGATACTTTGTTTGATAGTGGCTCACAAGTAAATTTAATTTCTGAAGCAATTGTAAAGAAGTTGGGATTACTAACTACACCTCACAAGAAACCATATCCATTAGGTTGGTTATGTGATAAATCATAGCTACAAGTGGCTAGACAATGTAAACTTAAGTTTTCTTTTGGGTCAACATTTGTAGATGGGGTTGAGTTAGATATAGTTCCTTTGGATATATGTGGAATTGTTTTAGGAAGTCCTTACTTGTATGATAGAAAAGCTATTTTCTATAGAGTTGAGAACAAGTATCTACTCGTTAAATATGGAATCAAATATATTGTAAGAGCTCATAAGCTCAAGAATAATTATACTCTCATAAACTCAGGGAAGATGAAAAGAATTGTAAATTCATGCAAACAATTTTTACTGATGGTTGTAAAGGAAAAGAAACTTGATAAAACCAATGTATTTGAGGGTTGTGATGCAAAACAGTAAGCTGATTTAGAAAAAGTTGTTTCAGAATATGATGTATTGTTTCAAGAACCTAAAGGTCTGCCACCCAAAAATGAAATATTGCATGATATTAATTTGCAGCAAGATGCTCCATTGCCTAACATTGGAATGTACAGGTTGTCCATTTTAGAGAATGCAGAAATCAAGAAGCAAGTACAGGAGTTGCTCGAGAAAGGGTTCATCAGAGCTAGCACATCACCATGTGGGTCTCCAACTGTTTTGGTGAAAAAGGAAGATGGCTCAGGAGAATGTGCATTTATTACCGAGCACTGAAAAAGATAATGATAAAAAATCATTATCCCCTTCCTCGCATAGAGGATCTATTAGATCAGTTGAAATAAGCTATTTATTTTTCCAAGTTAGACTTGCATAGTGGCTATCATCAGGTCAGAGTTGCGGAGCAAGATGCATGGAAGACTGCTTTCAAAACAAAGCAAGGATTGTATGAGTGGTTGGTTATGCCTTTTGGCTTAACTAATGCTCCTGCTACTTTCATGAGAGTAATGAATGATGTACTCAGATCTTTTCCTGAGAATTTTGTTATTGTATATTTGGATGACATTCTTATATTTAGCAAAACTTGGGAAGAATATTTAGAGCATGTTAAGTAGACACTGGATGTTTTGAAAAGAGAAAAACTTTATGTTAAACTCTCAAAATGTGAATTTGGCAAAACATCTTTGAATTATTTGGGAAATATAGTAGGGGGTGGAGAATTGAAGATAGATACCTCTAAGGTTGCAGTCATTGTAAACTGGCCTAAACCCAAATCTGCTACAAAAGTTAGAAGCTTCTTAGGAGCAACACAATATTGGAGAATGTTTATTTCTAACTTTTCCTTAATTGCAACTCCCTTACATGCTTTAACAGGATTGAACAAGGTGTTTCAATAGGGAGGCAAACATCAGAAAGCCTTTGACACCTTGAAAGAAAAGATTAGTACAACACCAGTATTAGCACTGCTCGATCTTCAAAGACCATTTGAAATTGAAACATATGCCAATGACTATGCCATGGGAGCAGTGTTAATGCAGCACGGTAAACCCATATGTTATCATTCTGAGACATTTAATTATGCAGTAGTTAACTATCCCACATACGATAAAGAATTGTATGCATTAGTACAGAGTGTGAAAAAGTGGAAACGTTACTTAATGGGCAAAGAGACAGTTATACATACTGATCATCAACCACTTCAATATTTTCACTCACAAACTAAGTTGCAGCAATCAAGACACTATAGGTGGATGGGTTTTCTACAATAGTTTCATCTTGTCATTAGATATAAAAAGGGCATACACAATAAAGTTGCAGATATGTTATCTAGACCAATTATAAATGCATCTACTATACTTAAGCATATTTCAGTGTTGCATGAGAGCTACATTGAACAATATGCCCAAGATATAGATTTTAAAGATGTATATGCAACTTTAAGTCATGGAAAACAAGTAGAAGAATTGGATTATGACATAAAGGACGACTCTTGTATCATTTTGGGAAGCTATGCATTCCACAAACTGAAAGAGTAAAGATAATTCAAGAAGCACAAACTTCTCTAATATTAGGTCACTTTGGTGTAAGTAAAACAGTTGCACAGCTGCAAAGATTTTGTTATTGGCCAAAAATGAATGAGACGGTTTCTAGATATGTAAGAGGGTGTACCATGTGTGCTAAAAGCAAGCCCAGCAATAGAAAACTAGGATTGTACACTCCACTACGAGTTCCCTCTCATCCTTGGGAAAGTGTTTCCATGGACTTCATTGGAGGACTGCCTAAATCTAGGAAAGGTCATGACTATTTATATGTTGTTCTGGATAGGTTTAGAAAAATGTGTATTTTAATACCTTGTGACAAACAGATTACAACTGAACAAACTGCGAAGTTGTTCTTTCAACATGTATGGGTTCATTTTGGATTACCCACTTCCATTATATCTGATCGAGATACCTGATTTGTTGGGAAATTTTGGTCAAGTTTGTGGGAATTAATGGACACCAGACTAAAGAAAATCACATCTTTTCATCCGCAAACAGATGGCCAAATAGAAGTGGTCAACAGGACAGTGATCCAATTGCTCAGAGGCTATTGTAACAAGCATCCCAAGCTTTGGGATGAACATTTGTGTTATGTGCAGCATGCTTACAACTGAGCTAAACATTCTTCTACACAAAGATCTCCTTTTGAGACCTGTTTTGGTTTCACACCACGGTCTCCCTTGGATTTTGTCTTTGGTAAAGACATAGTAGTTGATGGACACAGCGATGTAGACAAGGCAACCAAGTTCATTGAAAAAATCCAAGAGATTCACCAAGGAGTACAAGAACAACTAGAAAAGAGCCAAGCCAAGTACAAGGCAAGGCATCACAAGCATCTGATGGAGCATAGTTTCCAAATTGGTGATCAAGTCTGGCTGTATATCAGCAAAGATAGAATGCAAGGTGAAGGTAAGAACCTAAAACCAATAAGGTATGGAGCTTTCAAGATACTTGATAAAATTGGTGAGAATGCTTTTCGCCTTGATCTACTAGCTTACATGCACATCTAGTCAGTTGTTAATGCAAACATCTTGAGACTATTTGAACCTTCATTAATTGAAGATCCCGAAGAGCAGAGTCAATTGCCTTCTGTTGATGATCTGTTACTTGAATATCTCAATGAGTTGCAGGAAGATACGATCCTGGACAGGAAGGTAAGAACTACTCGTAGAGGGAATGTTGAGTACCCAAGGATTGGACTCAAAGGTTCAAAACCAAGCAGTGAAAAATGGATAGAAATTGGGCAAGTGAGGAAGCAATACCCTCACCTGATTGATGCTTAAAAGAAAACGAACTTTTGGTGGTCCAAAATATTTTTCAGTGGGAAGGCCGTGATCCGAATTGGATCCTAGAACACTCTCTAAGTTTTCATGATTGTTTCAAATTATGCTAAGAAGATTCAAGTCTCAGAGCAATCGAGCTATCAGAAGGAATCCTTGTGAGAGTTGCAGTTGTGGCCAGAGTGGGGCAACGAGGACCCTCGGTCGAGTGCATAGACTGTTGGCCCATGGTAAAGCGCAATGGAATCAAATGGAAAAATCGGGGTATAAATGAGAAAGGGAGGTAGATTCTGATACGCGATTAGCGCTAAAGCGCTAATCACGTATTGCAGGGTGTCCCCATTAGTAAAGGAAAGCCCCTAAGTGCTCGGACCTGAAAACTCTATGAAATGCAAAAAAGTAACCGTTTCAGTTCTGTAGCGCGGGATTCCCCAAACTGGCAGGATATCGAAAGGCTTCAAGGCGGTAAGTAGTTTTGGCTGAGTCCCACCCAATGCCATACACCGAGCGACACACGTCCGTCGGATGAGAGAGAAAACCACCCGCATCGGACGGGTAAACATCGTGCGACTTGTCTGCCCGATATGAAGGATGACTGTTGGATCTGGGTGGTCCAGATCAATGGTGGAGATACGTCCTGATGACTGACCGGATTTGACAAAGTAAAAAAAAAAGCAAGATGGCAGGGGATTTGAAGTCCGACGTGGATGATGAGTTGGCAAACAATTCGTGTTCATGAGCGATCTTGAAGCAAACAGATTTAACGACCATTCAAACATGATTCAGGGAATCTGACACCTAGTTCGTTAGCAAACAAGTGGCAACCTCCCTGCGAGGCGTTACCTAGTGATGATGATGCAGAGCAGAGGAATTCGAACGGACAAAGGTAAGGAAACCAGAAGGCTGGGAAGCGGAAATGAGAGTCAAAGAATAGACTGGATTTAAAGCCATGAACTGACAGAGGCGACACAGAGAGAGGCACACACAAAGATGCAAGAAACTAATAGCAGAAAATAGAGAGTAGGAGCCGAGCTGACCTGAAGGCAGCATCGAGCCAAACAGAGCCAGTGAGAGTCAGAGAATCTGTGTACTCCATTGAAGGCTTGAGAGGTTGAAGCAAACTCCTCGGCATAGGCCTGTCATACTACTGTGACCCTCAGAGGTCAAGTTTCAGGGTGAGTCTCGAATCGAGTTCACTGTTGTAAAAACTCTACTCGAAAACATAATAGAGAGGCCACTACTGAGAGGCTGGACCAGGAGACGTAGCCCAGGAGCATTGGGTGAACTCCTTATTAAACTTGTTTTGTTTACATGTTTGATTGTTATGTTTTCTCTGTTTGACTCAGTGTCTATGTATTCTAGCAATCTTATCGATCTGTTGCATAAGTAACATAGGCACATCCATGCACATGAGTCTGTGATACCTTTCATTCTTTGTCCTGGATAAATTCCAGATCAAATAGCAAACCTGAAAATGCATTTCCTTGTGACCTAGAGATTTGCATCCTTGGTTATCCAGCCCAATGGATACAATTTATGATGAGGCATGGTTTCCAGATTCAACTTCTTAATGAAGTCTGTAGAAATTAAATTTGCTTGGGATCCACTGTTAAACAACGTATCAATATTGGTGTGTTTGGAAATAACTCTGATATGAAACAACTAAATTCTGTTTTCATCATTTGAAGTGTTGTTGGAGTTATTTGTTGTGCTCGTGCTTGCCACAGCTTCCTCTTTGCTTATTTTTTCCACGACTTTTCCTTTAGAGACTTGTTGATGGTGCTGGAACCACCAACATGTCAAGGGGATCTCCCCGATAAGAAGTCCCAATTAGACCTTAGACTGTTTGGTGTAGGAGTCCTATCAGTGGGTCATAAGGTAATGCCTTGACCGCAATGTCGAACAGAGGCAAGTAAAACAAGTCTGTCAGCAGCAAGGGTGTGACTAATGCAGTGAGTCAAGGAAGGTGTATGAGAGGCTCCAACACTTCGAAGGGGGAGGGAGGTGAAGTTGAGTTCTAGGTTGAAAGGGATTAGTCTCAACTCGGCTAGGAACACACAACACAAAGGACATGCACAACTTCTGGCGGAGTAGTCCACTCAGATGCGACAGTCACATCATACAAGGTAAGATAACACGTACAACACTCTCGGATCAGTCCGAGACAAGTGCGACGGTTGCTATGGAAAGGTTCAGGTGAAAGGTATGTCTGATGTCCGACAGAGAAGTCAACACAGATGGTGACAACATTAATAACATATGCAACACATTAACAACAAGATTCATATAATTGCATGTGAGCAGTTCATACACAAGTACGTAAGTTAAACAACCTATATCATTAAAGCAACTGGAGCAGTCCAACTACAATAACAACATATGCATGAAAATGTTTTGGCTCTTATTATATAAAGAAGTGTAAGTCACAATCATACAATACATCCATGTAAACCTGCTAGCCTCAACAGTGGAACATTATAGCCACATATGCCTGCTCCTCCAAAATGATGTACTAGCTCCATGCAGTGTAGAAGCCAAGGCGCGTTACAATATTGTCCAAGCCTTCTACAAAATAGTCTTAGTAGAAGCTTGGCTGACCAAAAGCCTCTACAATGAGTTATGAGGGACTATTTATAGCAAAGGGTGGGGTGACCCTTGACATTCCCCTTTGTGACAGTTCAACTACCCTCATGATTCTTCTACTACTCTATGACTGGTACATCCAACTATTGACACTTGACTTACACTTGACATGACTCAACATTAAAATGCACATGTACTCATGTGAGACAACATGGCTTGAGCAAGCCTTATAAGACATCACTGATGCTCGGTTCGCTGTGATAAGACCAACTCTTGGACATGCTTGTGATGGTGAAGGTTGTGAGCTAATGCCAAGCTTGGTCATCTGTGATGGTGTGCATGCACCTCATGGTGACATCTTGCTAAAGCGAAATGTTGTCTCTATTGCAACCAGTGCATTAGTTCGGCTCCATCATCCAACTCATCTTTTAACATGCGCATGGTCTTCTCGGGTGCGGCTGAAATGGAAGCACATTGATGCATAGTGTTGATGCATAGTGTCATGTGCATCAACTTGCTGAAGTACATGTTCAGCCCAAGTTGGACTTGCTTCTTGTCTTCGTTTTGGTGAGTGTGTTGAATGGGTTGGATTGCATGTGTGCGCTCAACAACATGCATGCTGCTAAATCCCTTGCATGTGATCAACGACACTGCTCACCATGTATGCTCCATGTCAGTTGCTTGGATGGATCTTTAACTTGTACAGGCGCAATTTCATTCGTGAGTGCATGTTGCGCCCACTACTGTTCCTGATCCCGCTGCAACTCATTCGTCTGCCTGTGTAGCTTCATGTTTTTCCTTGAGTTACTATTTCGGCACATGCAACTCCTTCTTCATTCCATTCTTTGTATTCGTGCAACCTTCATGTCCCGCCGTCACCTCATAGCTTGAGTCTCCAAAGTTTCTTTCATTATCAGTGGATCTGCTTGATCTTGTAACTTTGTTCCGCCTCTATGTTGTCAACAACCTTCCTCTTGCATTCGTTTCGTTCGATGCATTCGCTGTGTTCACTACATTTGGTATGTTTCCTTCCACTAATATTCATGATGCTGCTTGCTGTGATGATGCTGCTTGATTTCCTTGTCTACGAAAAACTTGATGTCTTTGTGAGTGGGATGGATCACAGACACTTGATCGACTGCATCCCCAAGCGTGCTCTAAACAGTGTCTTCGTCTCTGATCTCCTCGAAACCATTGCACCTATACTACTGAGAGGCAGATGAACACTTGCGATACCTAGAGACATGGCAACACTCATAGCAAGCAATTTGTCAGTCAAAAACCAAAAGGAACATGAGGACTGACTTACAAGATACCTGGGTGAATGATCATGAAGGTTGCACAATTTCGGGAAGGAAGTCGAGAGACTGATTGCCAAGACTGATCAAGGCACAGTCTAGGCTGTCGGGAGACTGGCTAACTGCTGGAATTGCGTAATGCATAGTCTAGTCTGGTTGCTGACCGCTGGGATCGCGCAATGCACAATTCCAGTTGGGAAGGACTGCTGGCCCAGGGACATATTTGTGCAATTTCTTGGGCCAAGTAGCCACTGTCCTCCAGAAATGTGAAAAACAGTCCTGGAGGCCAGTGATGGGAAGGAATGCATAAATCTAGATAGGAAGGTGAGCCTTCCCTCCCCATATTGCAGAATTCAGTGTAATATTCCTAGTTAGCCATGGCTAATTGGAATATTAGATTTTGTTCAATTTTTGCCTTCTATATTTATTTGTAAATAAAACAAAAAGTGAGGACGGGGGACATAACTCACTTTTAGAATAAAAAGTCACTTCCTAGTAGCACAACATTGTGAATTAGAGGGGAGCCAAGGGGGCCAAAGGGGGAAGCAGAAATGGAGCCCATGCAGACACATGGAGGGACTGCATAGGAGGGAAGAAACATGTGGCAAGAGAGGAATCACACAGGAGGAGGTGAGCCTTGGGATTGAGAGAGGCAAAGGCTATAAAGGAGAGAGGAGCCCCCTCATTTTGATCATTATGGTTATGAGCATTTGTGATAGTCATTTCGACTTAGAGCACATTGGTTGTTGAGCTAGTCTGCAGCACTGTTTAGTGCATTGAGTGTCTCCATTCAGAGATCTCACCCTTAGCCCCGGGGGACTTCAAGTGCCTGCACAGGCAAGGTATTTCCATTGGCATTCTAGCAGTAAATTCATCAGTAGTTTCATCAGCATTTCAGCAGCACTTTCATCAGCGTCTTCGAGGAATTGCGTAGAATCCCAAGGGGGTGATTTTCAGGGGTCGACATTTCAGAAAAGATTTCTGGGGTTTTCCGGGTTTTTTGAGTAGAGTTCGATTCCAGAGTTTCAGCCTTTTCTAAGGAGGGGAGCAACCCCAAATCCTCATTCAATTTCCAGTGACAACAATAGCACGACAGTTTCCCAGCAGCTGGGACGCAGATCAATGTGAGGCCATTCCAGGAAAGCTTTTTGGCTTTTTTTGGGTTTCTTGAGTAGAGCCCGAATCCAGAGTTTTAGCTTTTTCCAAGGAGGGGAGTAGCCCCAAATCATCATTTGTTTTCTAGCAGCAACAATAGCATAGCAACAACATCCCCACACAGAGGCCATTCTTGTCATTCTGAGAGTATTTCTTTACTTGCCTTGTGCAAGTCGAGGTGCCATCTGTCTAATCACCTCTTATACTCATTTATTGCTCAGTATAATAAAATGGCTTAGCATTTCTTGCTGCATTTCTTGTGTATCTGCTTATAGTCCCGGTTTACATTATTATATGCTATTCCACTGTTATTTATCACTTCTGGGTTATTATATCATTTTCACATATTTGGTTGGAGTTTTTGCTGGGGTTTGAGGAATATTCTGGGTTAGGAATATTACAGTGGTATCAGAGCATAGATCTGGCTCAGCCTGTGGAGCTAGCAATCTATGACACCAGGGGAAAAACCCTATATCTGTTACAGAGGTCAGAGATACAGAGACACTGGGCGTAGGTTGGAGAACACTTACGGAGAGGGAGATTGTGTTCCGGTGGTGGACGCAGAATAGAAGGAGTTCGTGGTGGACGCGGAGCAGGAGGATCTGATGGCAGATGATGACGGGAAGAGATTTGCGGATATGCTCCTGAAATCAGTGCAGGATCTGTCAAGGCAGATTGAGCTGATAGGGTAGAGATTCACGGTAGTAGAGGCCAGACAACGTGAGAGCCCACGAGTTTTTCAGATTGGTGAGGGATCAGGTGCATCCCACTATTTTCCAGAGCAGTGTGATAATGCGTAGCAGGTGGCCTCACATGCCCCTACACGCTCTACCATGCCCACTTTCTTAGGAGCCGACATGGGCGCCGAAGCCCAGCAGGAGGTAGAGCCAGGACATATGGGCAATTATTTTGCAGAGTACCAGGCCTATGTGCAGGAGTTCAAGGAAACCCTCTCATTTAGAGATTTTGTTCAGCTCTAGTAGGATAGTAAATTCTGTGACCATCACAGAGGGTATTGACATTACCATGATGGTGACACCCACTGTGCAGTGAGTAGATTCCACTTGCCTACGTTTGATGGTTCATCAAACAGTTCGGAAAAGTCTTGGGTGGAGAAGCTGGACATTTATTTCCAGCTTAACCAGATGTCGGAGATAGAGGCCATCAAGGTGGCAACATTGCATTTGGATGGTGAGGCCCAGGATTAGTGGTTTCATGGGATGGTTACACTAGGGCACTCCACAGTGACGACATATGCTGAGTTTACCAGGAGACTGATGGAGCGATTTGATCGGAGGGATCCAGAGCAGCATTTTGTTGAGCTAACAAGGCTCAAATAGACAAGGACCCTAGAGACCTACATTGCAGATTTCTTGAGGGTCTCTGTGATGGTGCCAGACCTATCCACGACACGAAGGGTCTATATGTATGTTGAGGGGTTAGAAGAGCCACTTTGGGGTTTAGTCCGATCCACTAAACTAGCCACACTCCAGGACGCTATCAGCAGGACCCGAGACTTACAAGATGTCTTACCCAGGACCCGGACTCCTTACCCCCAGAGACAGACTTTTCAGTCTAAGGGGAAGGATGTGAGGATTCCTCCTCCAAAGGGGAATCTAGGACAGGTATAGCTTGACGACGATGCCAGGAGGGAGCTGAAGAAGCAGTGGTTGTGCTTCACATGTCAGGAGCCATGGGCACCAGGACATATATGTGTTGCTGGAAAAGCACATTTTATTGAGATCTTCTTCGAAAGTAGTGGAGAAGAGGATGACGAGGAGGATGTGGAGGCAGGAGATAGCCATGCCATATAGGGACCTTTGCCACCTCCACCACCAGTAGTAGGTGGTGCATCTTTTGCACCCACCGGAGGGGCCCTTGCAGCGTTGCGAGGAGTTCCCAAGTATCTGACGCTATGCATACAAGGGACAATACATGGCCAACGCGTATTAGTTTTGGTTGACAGTGGGGCATGTTAGGATATTCCGACACATAGGAATAGTTAAGTTCAACTTGGTCTAGTATAGAGTTAGGTTAGCGTTAGGTAAAGTGTGTTTCTTTACCGTTGTACATTTTGTAACTTACAATCCGACGGTCACGATATGTAGTGATCCGACGGTTCATTCTCTCCTCGGTATTACCGACACTTGATCCGTGGCTTGACACCCGATTGGTCCATGAATTCTATTTAAAGCGCATGGAGGGTCATTTGTAGGTTAACTGTGCATGAGAGAAGCTTATGTAAATTTTCATTCTTTTATTAATAAATTGCTGTAGTAGCCACGTTGGCGCAGGCCGTGGACTGTTTCCCTCTCTGAGGGTTTTAACCACGTCAAAATACTGGTGTATTGATCTGTGATCTATTTGTGAGTGGTGTCCTTCTGGTGTTCTGTCTGAGGAACTTACCCTGTAAATTCCTACATGGTAACAAGCTATTTGAGGGCGCGTCCGTTGGTGATTCAAATCTGAAGCGGAAGAACTGCATGCGGCTGTCGTTTCCTAGATCTACTGTTTCTTCTCTGACTGCTTTCGGGCCGAGAGACTGCTCTGTTTTGTTCGGAGCATCTGTTCCAGTGAGGAACCCCTTTCGTTTCACGCGAAAAGGTTTCCGGTAGCGCTATCTGCGTCATTTTTAAGATCTGGAGGTATACAGTCTTTATTTGTAGTTTACTGTTATTTTCTCTCTGCTTATTTCGGTTTCGGTTTATTTAGTTTTTTTTAAAACCAGATCTATACCCTTCATTTCTGCGTATGCTCTTTGCCCTGCGACTCTGTGCGATCTGGGCAAATCAGAAACAGAAAGGAAGGATTTTTTTTCTCATGCGTATGCTCTTTTCCCTGCACCTTAGTGTGATCTCGGAAAATCAGAAACATTGAGAAAAATATTTAGTTTTTTCGGCGAAAGCTAATTTTTTTTAAATATTTAGATTTTTGGGTAAAGCTAACTTCGAGCCATAAGGTTCGTTTTTCTTTGCATATCCGTGTTGGATTTTGTGTTTTGTGTTTTGTAGGGAAAAAGAGCTTTCTCAAGGCAAGCACGCAAACCAAAGCCCCCCCCCCTCTCTCTCTCTCTCTCTTCCCCCCTCTCTCTCTCTCT
>APFE030519893.1:0-84449 GCA_000404065.3 Pinus taeda
CCGGTTTCTGTCGCCGCCCGGAAAAACCTCTGGCTCTGGTTGTCGGCAATTCCTCCGCCCAGCTCCTGCACCCTCGCGAGCTCCATCCAGCTCCGCCACCCTCGGCATTTAATGATATCTAACCAGAGTTCCATCGTTCTCTTGCCGCTATTCACACCTCAATTCAATTTGAATTTGGGAATTGACCGTGGGTTGCATTCGACCCGGCACTCCCCTGCAGCTCACCAGGGCACCAGAACAAGCGAAACCGGAAGGGCAAGAACAGGTTCGAGGCTGCGAGCTATGGCATCTCATTCGTTCATGCAACCATCGTTTGCATTCTCTCTGCTCACGACATGCGCAGTAACCCATGGAAGCTTGATGCACCCAACACAGATTTAGAGAACAAAATCATGGAGTTTAGCACTGCATATTTCGTTGTGGACTTGCTCCACTATTTGCTTGCCAACCCATCTGATCACCTCTTTATATTTCACCATATTGCAACTTCCTTCTACCTAGTAACTTGCAGGTACTATGCAGGCCATGGAGGGCTCTCGGCCATCTCTCTGATAGATGCAGGGGAATCGACGACTCCATTACAGAATGTGTGGACTATTTCTCGTATGGCTAAAATGGATTCTGCCTTGGCCAACATGATCTATAGTTCTGTTTCTCCATTTTTCACTGTGTATTTTACCGTGGTGAGGTGCATTGTTGGGCCTTGTTTGGCATGGAAGTTGGCCTCCTTCTACTTAGCTGGTAAGGCAGATGTCGTTATTCCTTACTGGATGGCTAGTTCATGGATGGTTACTGTTATTCTGGCTCTTTTCGGGAGCACCATCTGGGTTTACAAGCTCTGGACAGGTTTGATCCGTTTCTATGCAAAGAGAGGGACTCCGAAGGGCAAGCTTGGAGCCCAGAAAGAAGAGTAAGCATAGTGGAGCTTGATCCAATTGTTATAACTGCAATGCTTTTAGTTGAATTAACCAATTTTCCTGTATTTTTCTTTGTGTAGGTGTAGTATTTTAACCGTTCAAATTGATAATAATAGTTGCTTCCAGGCCCATTTGTAAAGTATTGCACTTCAGTCAACAAACTCTAGAAACAAAAGCCATGGTGCTATTCAGTAGCAATTTTCAGGATTTTGGTGTTGTGTATTTTTTAAATTCTTGCGCAATCCTCAGAATTGGGGCAATTTTTTTCATTATCTTTAAAAGCCTGATAGGAAGATTACTAAAAGGGATGCAAAAACCATCATGACATCGAATTAACATCCCCAGGTTTCCCCACTATCGACGTATGCCAGGGCAAGTGCACCAGATCTAGATTGTACATTAGCTTTACACAAAATTTCTTAAAGCAATCAGATGATATGAAAATTGAATGGCTATATAATTGGAAATTGAAAATCCACCAATTATAGGTACCCTTTGTCTGGACAGATCTTCAAACATTTTGGAAACATTTTGGTACAGGGTGAGAAGTTCTTTAAGCACTCAAAGTTGCACACAAAGTGGGGGAGTTGGATTGAGTAGAATATTGGTCCTACAGCCAATCAAGCAATATGTTAGAACTGAGAATGGGGCTCTCCTCCACTGTGGCACAGATCATCTCTTACCCTACTGAAAATTACCCTGATTACTTGCCATACATTCCAGATAGATTTATAGCAGTACCAAGGATCCTTGAAAAGGACAACCTATCAATAAAGTTATAATGTAAAAATACCCATAAAATGGTCTTATATCCAAGTCTGACCTCCTTAGCAAACTTGCACCTCCAAATAGGCATAGCTGCAATTTTGATCTGTTAGTCCGGTTTCATGCAGCTTTCCTTCAGTTAGGAGTGCCATATAGATAATGAACCAGGCAAGGAATCTCATCCTAAACGAAACCTTTCATCACAAATAGCTAGCGCACTTTTGTGTCACAAAAGCATGGTCAAGCTGCAATTCCAGTTCCTGTTTTATGATGTAGGTTGCTTTAGTTGCGAGTGACATAGACCGGATGAACCGTGAAAGTAACCACATCTTAAAGGGAAACCTTGCATTACAACCAGATAGGGGAAACTTTTGTGCCGGCTGTGTGCCATTCATGTTTGTCATCATTCGAATACCATTTTCTATTTAAGTTTACTTTCAATAAAAGGTTTAGGGGTCATCTTTTTATACAAGTTTACTGGCCTGCACATTAAGATAGGTGCCTAATAACTCTATCTCCAAAGACTGTCCTGATTCCCTGCCACGCATTCCATATAGATTTGCGGTATCACCAAGGATCTTTGAGAAGGACACCCCGCCAATATAATTATGATGTCAACATACCCATAGAATGGCCTTCTATGCATGTCCCATTTCCTCAACAAAAGGAACCTCCAAAAACATGATCAACATATTCTGGATAACCCCAATATTTGCAATCTCTATCTGTTGATCCTGTTCCATAAAGCTTTCCTTTAGTTCAGAGGGAGCGCCCATATACAAAATGAACTAGGCAAGCCACAAGGAGTCTCATCTTAGAGGAAATTTTGCATCACAAATAGCTGGCATTCTTTTGTGCGGATTATGTTCATGGTCATTGGATTTCCTCCCCTTAATCTTAGTATCAATAAAAGGTTTTGGGATTATATTCTTTTGCAAGTCTCCTGGCTTGTGTATTGAGATAGGTAGTGTCTAATAACTCCATCTCCAGCCTCTCCAATTCTTGGAGAAGGACAATGGGATTCATGTTCTGTTTTATCTATTTGTCTTCTCTCTTTACGCTTTTTTGTCAATTCTTTGATTTTTGCTATTTTTATCTTTCCATGCTATTTGATCCGATTCATATATAATCTATGCTTATGGATCATGATTTTGGACTTATGCAGAGTCTAGAATTGACTACATACATATACATTTGCAAGAAATTGATGGATTGCTGGACAGAGCACTTGTGCTTCAGTAACATCTACAGTCACTAGTTTTGGAGAATATGCGGAAGTGAATTTTCCAGAAGCCTTTTTCTGCAAATATTACAGTTGATACTCCTTTTCCCCCAGATATCCATGACAGTTACATGGCTGGCAACCGTATAGGGTACAGAAGTAGGCGACACAGGGCATGCTATCCTTTAGAAAGCTATTCTATGAGCATTCACAAAATGTAATCCACATGAGCTTTGCTATAAAGTAAACCGTTTGAATTGTGCTAGAGGATGATGCCTTGGCAGAAACCATCACTGCAACACCTAGAATTGCATTGCAAATGCCTTTTCTCTTGTGCGTTATGCAACTAATTTTTTCAAGCATGGGAAGATCAACTTCCCCTAACTTCAATAGGTGATGGAAGCTCCGTCTGACAGGTAGACATGAACATAGGAAGATTCACAAAACGCTCACCCAGAATTTAAGCAAGCTTAAAAAGCAGATAAAGTTCTAGTAGCATTGTTCTGGCCAACTTGAATGAAATGGAATAATTAGATGCCCAAGATGCAGACGAAACACTCAAAGTCTTGTGGATTTAAAGAAGAATTCTATATGAACAGAGTATAGAGAGCTCTTTGGTCATGAACCTGACAAGAGTGGCATGCTTGTCAGATCTGCTTCAGATGAACTCACATTTTGCATTTGAAAATCTAATCAGATGTGTTTTCAAGCAGACTGTGAAAAATGTAAGACATGTAAGTTACAAGCTTATATATGTTAAGTGTAGTAGTCAATTTGTTGACAAGTACTCATTCCAAAGTAATAGATTGCCACAAATTGGAATGCAATATTTTTACACCAATAGCTTTCACAGCAATGAATAATTCTAAATACTTAGAAGTTCATTCAGTTGTCAAGGACTAGTGCATTTTTCTAGTGAATGGAATTCTGATCTATCCATATTTCAATTACCAAATTTCATTGTCAGTCATTTATGCTTGAAGGCAATAACAAAAAGAAATAGTAAGGTTGCCTCTTGAGCATGATACCCCAAAATTTATCAGAGAATGAGGAGCTGAAGGAGACTGTCACTATGGAACCATGTAGTACAATTGTAATGCATCAGTTCATTCAAAGATTAGGCTTCTGAGTACCAAAGGGCAGGAATCAAGATCTTAATCACATAGGTGTTTAATGTAGTTATTTCCACTCTATAGGACCATGTTAGTCATGTTGTGTTAAGATTTGGAGTCCTTAAATAGCTTTTGTTCTTCATCTCAATATTTATTCTGTCCGCTCAAAACTGGCAATAGCTTTTGTAGTTGCATTGTGGTAGTCACCATATTACCACTGACAACCAATACTACTTGAAGATATGGTAGTGGCTATGTGGAGTCCGTAATACACCCTTGTGAGTATTGAATGGATTCTTCAGTGTATTTTTCCGTAGAAGTTTGTAATAACTTGTTCAGGTAATTCATTATATTGTATGGTGGTTTGTGTCTTTTGGACAATGTGACTCCAATATGTGGGCTACAAATAAATTCATCAGCTATTCATGAAGTATTTTAGGAAAGCTTGAAGTGTGAGAGGAAATAAGTTATTTAGGCCACATTTGTGAGTCTGGACAGTTTTTTGGATCTGCTTTTATCTTAAACAGAATGACATGACCATGCTATTGAGTAAGACAGTTAAAAGAGTTAAATGGCAAGATTTACCCAGTTATAGAGCCAGTCAATCACATGGCCAGAGTAGTTCTCTCAACGAATTGTGTTGGTTTTACAGCCTTCCCTTGTCAGTCTGTTCTTCCTAGACACTTGCAATAATGTTTGTTAAAGTCCTATAGCAGTGGAGTAACTTGTACTTAACTGTAATTTCAGGAAAAAGGACAAGGCTGCGGCTGCAGGGAAGCTTGCAGAGTGCCAGGAAACCATACTTGTTCTTAGTAAGCAGTTGAAGGCTCTTGCTTGCCCAGTGGACTCCATGGAATTTCCATACAAGGTAGAAAAGGCATAGTCAGGAAAAGGTACATCTTTCACTCTAGGGTGAGATCTGTTTTGCTAATAAGAACTAGTTGAGACTAGAGATTCAAAGCATGCTGAGGAGAGCCTGACAAACTGTCAATTTTTCTATGGCAGAGAGCTGAAAGGGACCAAATATATGAACTGGATGCTCCTTGGAGTCCTCTAGCCAAAGTGCTTCATGGGCATCAGAACCTGAGAATATCAGCACAACAAATGGCAGAGGACATGCTAGTGAGTGGACTAGTGAATCTGGCCTTGTTGCTCCTGATCTATATAAAGTGAACATACCAGATTCACCAATTGTAGATTATTTGGATGGACGTTTAACAATGCATACCTACTCTGATACGGAACAAAGCTCGCCAGCAGGGTCTCCAGTGAAATCTACACGACAGAGAAACAAGTTCACATGTTTCTCATCAGGAAGTGAATTCCCAAAGTCTGTCAAAACATATGGAGGGGAGTCACCTACATCTTCATCATCATCATCTTCTTTAGCCTCCACTTTCTTTTCAAAGTCACGGGAGTAGCTTATGTAAGCACTTTCATGTGCCAGAAGAAGTCACTAAATGGATAAGCAAGGAATTGGGAAAATTATAGCTCGTTTTGCCAGCAAAGAGCATAAATGTGACTTTAATTCATTCTAACATGGCTTGTGATGTGGCTATTGAGCGGCAATAGCCTTGCAACTAGAATGCATGTTAGCGGGAACTTCAAAATTATTACATTCAGTTTTGTATATTTACAGCTTTGGAATATAGCCTTCGTTTATATTGAAAACTTGTGGCCATGAATATACTGCTAAATAAACTTGATTTGTAGCTGTAGTTAGTTTGGAAGTTTAATCGAGTACTTGTGAAGAAAGAGTGAAGATTCAGCAGGTTAATAATTGCAGAGCCATGAACCTATGCTATTTTTAGATGTTTTTGAACATTTTGCTATCTTTAGTTCATTTTACGTTGAACTGGTAGCAAAGAAAATTATTCCCTTATTAGTAAAACCTATTTTCAATCTTATGTGTTGCCAATTACTTGATTTTTTATTTACCAATTGCAAGTAGAGAGGTATCTACGTACAAGTAATTTTAACATCACCCCTTAGTGTTTACCTGGGGAAATATTATTGCATTATCTCATTTGTATAAAAGTATCACATCATTAACTTATATTGATAGTTTGCATTGTATTGAGCACTCCCCTTTATTGACAGTTTATTCAGATTTTGTACCATTTCATATCTTCAGACCTCTCTTTATGGGTCTTTCAGGTCTGCTAAGCCTTCCTTTATGCTGCTTTGTGATGGTTTATGCTGCCTATCATAATATCTTCCCCATATGGGCTCTAGCTGAATATCGTCATCATGTTCTGCAATCATAATGTATATGTTTGTCATATCTATCATATTTCTTAAAGGTAAGTTTTTGGCTATAAACTGAATTTTTTGGGAGGTTAGAATGATCTCTAAGCATTTGAAATAAGATGGTTTACTAGTTTGTAATATTTAATGATTGCAATACAATCTGTGTAATAAGCTGGTAAGATAGTGTTTGCTATGCAATCATTGCATGAATGAAGTACCTAGTGATGTCTCTCTGAAATAGTAATTAAGTTTCTATGGATTGGACTATCATTGAAATGGTTTTATCATTAATCATGCTTGTGGTGTTAATATTTATATCACTCAGATAATGATGGAAGAATTTTTGTTACCCATAATGCTTATGGTTTTTGTTCACCATTAGTTTCACTTTCTCACAAATAGTTTGAGAATGAACAGCAAAATTAGTGTTGCCCTTGATTCTTCTTGCTTTGCTCTCTCAATTGTTTTCATTCTTTATTATGAGAAGAATGGGTGCAATATAAAAAGAAGCCATATATGATGCACTTTCTTAATCCTGTCATGAAACTTTTGGTATCTTGTAAAACATAAGACCTGATAACTATCACATCATATTAAAATTGTTAACAATATGGACAGCGTTAGACAAATTGATTTTCAGGTTTCTAAAGATTGCAGAAAGGATTTGATTACTTTCAACAAAACCTTAATTTTTTATTTTGAATGGAAAATCTAATTTGACAATAACAAAGTCAGAATTATATTTTTGAAGTTCTTTAATAAACTTTTTTCCATCTTGTTTAAACATTTACGATCTTCAAAACTACATGGCTTGGACATTTTTCGGAAAGGATCAGTTGTATCATTGAATGTAATCGCGTGCACTCTTTGGTGTTTGTGATGTGAGATCTTATTTTATCACACAAACAGAGTGATGCTTATGAAGATGCCTCTAAGATCCTTATCGAAATTTTGAAAATTTAAGTTCTTTAAGCTCAAACATAATTTACAGCAATGACAAAATACCAAAACTACCCTATATTTATCCACATTCTATAAAATAATGCAAAGGATCTAAACGAATTTTTATTCTCGACAAAAAATGTAGAAGTTTGTTTCTTGTACATTTTCTTGTATTGTTTCTTGTCGCTAATTGCAAATAATCCTCTTAGCTCTCTTACAAGAACAGCCAAAACACCAACTGCATATTTTCTAGTTTTTATCTAAGAATCCCTTTGTAAAAGAAAAACTAGTGCAATACTTGGAGGAAGTGGAGTGGTCACATGGGAGATTTAGCATAGTAGACCATCATGATGGATGTGATTTCTTGGAGAAATATTGACATTTCATTACTTATGAAACACTGAGCATGAGCAAGATTTGCTTTGATTTAAAAAGACTAGGTCCTTACTATCATGATAAATCCACAAGCACAAGATCTGAAATACAGAGAATTCAAGCCAAAATATAGTTGTGGTCTAGGAAAGCCATTGGGATGAAATCCAAGGTGGAGACGGGAAGAGTGATTGGGTGATTGAGAAATAATAGTGTTATTAAGATTAAATTCCTTATAAACATAGTAAAGAAACCTTTCATCACTGATCAACAACCAACGAAGAAATCACATAGCATATCAATATCTCTCTAAAATTAAAGATCTGAGGTGTTTGGAAGGATCAGACAACACCATAATGTATTAATGATAATCACATAACCATGAACCAGTTACTTTTCTCAAAATACATCTGTCCATGTACATGGAATATATCACATTTTTCAATAAATTTGTCTCCCATACAAAAAACCATAATCATTGCATGTTGGGGAAAAATAAAACATTAACAGGTTCTTCTTTAGTGAAAGAACCATGCTATGATAGAACCCAAAAAAATGATAACAAAAACCCATTCGCACAAAGGGAATCTATATTGATGGTCATCAATGATTTATGTTGCAATGGATGGTGATCCTATGTTATATTTGACATCTACATATGTGCTTAAAAATTCTCTGGACATTATATCAGTGGACATCTTTTCGATATCTGCAGAGCGATTGATGGTAAAATGTTGGAATTGACAACTCAAATTTATTGATTCCTTATGAAGAGGTTTTGAATTGTCCTTCTGAACCCAATAGATGCCTTTCATCTAATTACATATAACTCCGAGTTGGTGAAGACTTCAATATCAACGACATCATGTCATTTTGCCTCTTTTAGCCCTTCAACAAGGGCAATGTAATATGCCTCATTATTTGTCGTAATTCTAGGCACTTCTCTCTTTCCATGAAATAGATGATTTCTTGCCATATTGTAAAGGACGAATTTAATAACTACTCGACCTGGATTTGGAAAGCAGGACACTTCAATGTATAAGCGCCACTTTTGCACCACTTAAAAAACCTGAAAAATAAAATAACAATAAATTCATGTTAAACAAGTAGACAATTATCTATTTCCTAATATTCAACATGTTTTTCAATCATATATAATTCTAAAAGAAGATAATTTGTGGTCATTTACACTGCAACACTTTCAATATTGACAACTATTCTGCAAAAAACACATCTAGCAATCACCACTTTATTGAAATTGCTTGCAAACTCTAAAAATATTTATCCTTACCCGTTGTCCATACACCAAAAACCACATAACCCTAGACTAACAAAGCATTGTCTAAGCAAAGCATGATTCATGTATATGCCTTATGTGTGACAGAAATGCCATTTGTCATATAACATCACAAGTGTTTTCACTTTTGACAAGGTGTGTGTTTTGTGAATCTTCCTATGTTCATGTCTACCTGTCAGAGGGAGCTTCCATCACCTATTGAAGTTAGGGGAAGTTGATCTTCCTATGCTTGAAAAAATTAGTTGCATAACGCATAAGAGAAAAGGAATTTGCAATGCAATTCTAGGTGCTGCAGTGATGGTTTCTGCCAGGGCATCATCCTCTAGCACAATTCAAACGGTTTACTTTATAGCAAAGCTCATGTGGATTACATTTTGTGAATGCTCATAGAATAGCTGTCTAAAGGATAGCATGCGCTGTGTCGCCTGCTTCTGTACCCTATACGGTTGCCAGCCATGTAACTGTCATGGATATCTGGGGGAAAAGGAGTATCAACTGTAATATTTGCAGAAAAAGGCTTCTGGAAAATTCACTTCCGCATATTCTCCAAAACTAGTGACTGTAGATGTTACTGAAGCACAAGTGCTTTGTCCAGCAACCCATCAATTTCTTGCAAATGTATATGTATGTAATCAATTTTAGACTCTGCATAAGTCCAAAATCATGATCCATAAGCATAGATTATATATGAATCAGATCAAATAGCATGGAAAGAAAAAAAACAGCAAAAATCAAAGAATCGACCAAAAAGTGTAAAGGGAGAAGACAAATAGATAAAACAGAACATGAATCCCATTGTCCTTCTCCAAGAATTGGAGAGGCTAGAGATGGAGTTATTAAACACCACCTATCTCAATACGCAAGTCAGGAGACTTGCAAAAGAATATAATCCCAAAACCTTTTATCGATACTAAGATTAAGGGGAGGAAATCTAATGACCATGAACATAATTGGCACAAAAGAATGCTAGCTATTTGTGATGCAAAATTTCCTCTAAGATGAGACTCCTTGCGGCTTGCCTAGTTCATTTTGTATATGGGCGCTCCCTCTGAACTAAAGGAAGGCTTTATGGAACAGGATCAACAGATAGAAATTGCAGATATTGGGGTATCCAGAATATGTTGATCATGTTTTTGGAGGTGCCTATTGTTGAGGAAATAGGACATGGATAGAAAGCCATTCTATGGGTATGTTGACATCATAACTATATTGGCGGGCTGTCCTTCTCAAAGATCCTTGGTGATACCGCAAATCTATATGGAATGCGTGGCAGGTAATCAGGACAGTCTTTGGAGATAGAGTTATTAGGCACCTATCTTAATGTGCAGGCCAGTAAACTTGTATAAAAAGATGAACCCTAAAACTTTTATTGAAAGTAAACTTAAATAGAAAATGGTATTCGAATGATGACAAACATGAATGGCACACAACTGGCACAAAAGTTGCCCCTATCTGGTTGTAATGCAAGGTTTCCCTTTAAGATGTGGTTAATTTCATGGTTCATTTGGTCTATGTCTCTCGCAACTAAAGCAACCTGCGTCATAAAACAGGAACTGGAATTGCAGCTTGACCGTGCTTTTGTGACACAAAAGTGCGCTAGCTATTTGTGATTATAGGTTTCGTTTAGGATGAGATTCCTTGCCTGGTTCATTATCTATATGGCACTCCTAACTAAAGGAAAGCTCAATGAAACTGGACTAACAGATCAAAATTGCAGCTATGCCTATTTGGAGGTGCAAGTTTTCTAAGGAGGTCAGACTTGGATATAAGACCATTTTATGGGTATTTTTACATTATAACTTTATTGATAGGTTGTCCTTTTCAAGGATCCTTGGTACTGATATAAATCTATCTCGAATGTATTGCAGGTAATCAGGGTAATTTTCAGTAGGGTAAGAGATGATATGTCTCACAGTGGAGGAGAGCCCCATGCTCAGTTCTAACATATTGCTTGATTGGCTGTAGGACCAATATTCTACTCACTCCAACTCCCCCACTTTGTGTGCAACTCTATGAGTTCTTAAATAACTTCTCACCTCCTCTGTACCAAAATGTTTGAAGATCTGTCCAGACAAAGGGTACCTATAATTGGTGGATTTTCAATTTCCAATTATATAGCCATTCAATTTTCATATCATCTGATTGCTTTAAGAAATTTTGTGTAAAGCTAATGTACAATCTAGATCTGGTGCACTTGCCCTGGCATACGTCGATAGTGGGGAAACCTGGGGATGTTAATTCGATGTAATGATGGTTTTTGCATCCCTTTTAGTAATATTCCTAGCAGGCTTTTAAAGATAATGAAAAAAATTGCCCCAATTCTGAGGATTGCGCAAGAATTTAAAAAATACACAACACCAAAATCCTGAAAATTGTTACTGAATAGCACCATGGCTTTTGTTTCTAGAGTTTGTTGACTGAAGTACAATACTTTACAAATTGGCCTGGAAGCAAACTATTATTATCAATTTGAACGGTTAAAATACTACACCTGCACAAAAAAAAATATATAGGAAAATTGGTTAATTCAACTAAAAGCATTGCAGTTATAACATATGGATCAAGCTCCACTATGCTTACTCTTCTTTCTGGGCTCCAAGCTTGCCCTTCAGAGTCCCTCTCTTTGCATAGAAATGGATGAAACCTGTCCAGAGCTTGTAAACCCAGATGGTGCTCCCAAAAAGAGCCAAAATAACAGTAACCATCCATGAACTAGCCATCCAGTAAGGAATAATGGCATCTGCCTTACCAGCTAAGTAGAAGGAGGCCAACTTCCATGCCAACCAAGGCCCAACAATGCACCTCACCACGGTAAACCGTAAAATACACAATGAAAAATGGAGAAATAGAACTATAGATCATGTTGGCCAAGGCAGACTCCGTTTTAGTCATACAAGAAATAGTCCACACATTCTGTAATGGAGTCGTCGATTCCCCTGCAGCTATCAGAGAGATGGTCGAGAGCCCTCCATGGCTTGCATAGTACCTGCAAGTTACTAGGTAGAATGAAGTTGCAATATGGTGAAATATAAAGAGGTGATCAGATGGGTTGGCAAGCAAATAGTGGAGCAAGTCCACAACGAAATATGCAGCGCTGAACTCCATGATTTTGTTCTCTAAATATGTGTTGGGTGCATCAAGCTTCCATGGGTTACCGCGCATGTCGTGAGCAGAGAGAATGAAAATGATGGTTGCATGAAAGAATGAGATGCCACAGCTCGCAGCCTCAAACCTGTTTTTGCCCTTCCGGTTTCGCTTGTTCTGGTGCCCTGGTGAGCTATAGGGAAGTGTCGGGTCGAATGCAGCCCGCGGTTAATTCCCAAATTCGAATTAAATTGAGGTGTGAATGGCGGCAAGACAACGATGGAACTATTGTAAGACATCATTAAATGCGGAGGGTGGCGGAGCTGGGTGGAGGAGGAATTGCCGGCCGCCGGAGCCAGAGGTTTTTCGGCTCCGCCTGGTAGACTACTCTTTTTTAAATTAATTTTTTTAACAATTAATTTTTTTCAATAAATTCTAATATAATTTTGACCAACTAAACATCTAGATTAACTTAAAAATAGTTTGGAAGAACTTTGTTAGCTACTGCCATCTTAAATTCAATTTTGATGGGGTAAATTAAATCTTTTTAATAAACTCTAATCTAAACATCTAGATTAACTTAAAAATAGTTTGGAAGAACTTTGTTAGCTACTACCATCTTAAATTCAATTTTGATGGGGTAAATTAAATCTTTTTAATAAACTCTAATCTAATTTTTAAAGGAACAAGTAGAATTTCGTATTAATAGAAGTGAGATTGAGCTCAAAAGGATACATTTTTTCTGAGAATGCTTTGTGTGACTTTCAGCTCAAACCAATACACTTTTGTACAGAGAGTTTAATTACATTCCAACTAAACACTTTCCAAAAAAACACTAAAACCTAAATATATTTGTAGCACGTTCCTTGACTTTTTGAATTGTGACTTTTTGTCTTTCCTAGAGAGTTGCCTTTTGTTTCTTTTTAAACTTTCCAACCCAAATTTCTAGTTGTTTATGGAGAATCACTCATTTTTGAAGAATTTATGTTGTATGTTTCCTTATTTTGAACCAAAAAAGGAAGTGCCTCTTCCAATTGATTCATCCACAACAAGGTCTACCAAATATTATCTTTTGACATCACATCTCAGAATAAAAAGATTGTAGATTTACCTTTATTCAAAATAGGGGGAACATTCACTGCAAGATTTTTCCCGTGAGGAACCTTCGTAGAAACAAGGAAGGTTTTTTCAGAAATTTGATATTTTGTTATCTGTTTGCACACTAGATTCCTCATTTTGTGATTTGTGTTCTTTGGAGGAAGCTGAAGGGAGATCCTCTTTGTAGAATGTATAGTGGTCACGACTGGCACCATCCCACCGATGAGGGTTTTTGCTAGTTCTCGTCGCTTTGTTCTTCCTAGCTTTGGGACAAGAATTGAGAGTATGACTAGTCTCATAACAAGCTCTACAATGAAAAGAAAGGTTTTCACATTCCACTTTGTGCATCCAAGCATATCAAAGTATATCCAAGTCATGTTAACTTTATTTCAAGAGGAAACCCTTTACTGAAGTCCATTTCTACACACATGCGAGAATATGTGGGCTTTGAGTAGAATTCTATTTCTTTGCTTCAACAATAGAATTTTCCTAAAGCATTTCCAATTGCAATTATAGAAACAAGGTTCAACGAATGCAAACGAAGTTTGGGGAGTCTTATCTAAACCGAAGTTGTTGATATTGAAGTTGAGAGGGGATCAAAATAGGGAAACCAATGTTGCATAGAGAGCCCTGCGCTGCCCCAAAACCACAGGCTAGAGTCGAAGATTAGAGATTTGTATTTTGCTTTTTCAAATATTGCTATAAAAAAACCTCTCTAGTGGATAAATATTCAAAACATCAAAAATAAGAGGCTTCTACTTCACTGAAATCTAGGAGTGGGGCTCTACAAGTCATGGCCACAAACCATTGAACCTACAAATCAAACCAACTTCTAAAAAAAAATTAGTCTCACTAAGAGATTCAACCACTGGGATAACCTCAACCATAGGAGCTTCAAAGTTTGTAATCACTAAAGAATGCGATCCAGAAGCAAAGCTCAAAGAAAAATGGGAGTGGCTTTCACAATGTCTTTGAAACTTAGAGGGAATTGTGACAGCCCCGCCCATGGTGCTCTCATAAACTATATTGTAAATATTTTTTATAGATATGTAAAAAAAGGGCCCGGGGGGGGAGGGGGGGTCTGCAAGAGATTTGTGAAGGGGAGTGCATAGTGCAAGCAATAGAGGATGAGGCAGTAAATGTTGGCTAAGAAAAGAAGTCAAGGAATCAAGAACGAGGAGGGAAGATCCCTGCAAAATAAGGATAAAGAATGTAGCAAGAACCATTGGAAGGCATGCTAGAGGTAGAAGGAGAAGGCACCCATTCAAGGATTCAAAGAGAGAAATCAATAGGAAGTGTAGAAGAAAATAGAAGAGAAGAGAAGAGGATTGGTTCTTTGGTTCACTAGAGGTTGTGGGTTGATTTGCTAGTCTTTGGAGCCCTGTAATAGATTGCGGTCCCTGGAGGCAGTGGGTTGAGATAGGATACCTGGAGCCTTGTAATAGCTTGGGTCCTTTGACATTATGGGTGGAGACATGGTCTTTGGAGCACTGTAATAGCTTGGGTCCCTGGAGGTTGTGGGTTGAGATGAAATCTTTGGAGGCATGTAACAACTTGGGTCCCCTGGAGACTGTGGGTTGGGATAACAGACTCCGAAGCCCTATAACAACTTGAAAGGAGGCTTATCTTGGAGCAACATCAAAGGAAAACTTAACTAATGACCCCTGGTTACTACATTACTATTACAATGGATTTTGGACTCACTAGAAAGGGGTGAATCTTGTTTGTGCACTTGGGGTGAGGTGGAGTACCTATGGACTCGTTGTTTTGAAAAATGAAGTAACATTCAATTGGTGGTATTGAGAAAGGAGGTCATCTGGAGTCACTGTTTTAGTTGGTAGTTGGTGATTGATTCCCTTAAGCAAGCATCCCCCTCAGACTCTAGAATCTGGCTCAGGGGTGACAACTGCAAATGAGTGTGGCTGCAATTGTCTATGGTGGGGTGGAGAGTCCTTGTCCCAGACTTAGTTTCCGCGAAAATTCAAAGATAAGTATCTTCTTATTCTTGTTTATCTATTGATGAATCATGATGCTTTTCTGACTTTAATAGTTCTATATTTTATGATTGTATTTGTGTTGTTAACACTTGAACACATGGTTACACCTATGTGGGAACATGACAATGATGGATATGTTAAATATATTTGTGTGTTTGTTGTTTATTTGAAACAAATGACACTAATAAATAAACTAAGTAAGCACGAGCTTCTGAAATGGAAATAAAATGTTGTGTGAATGGCTTGCTGGTGTTGATCAAAGAACATCTAATACACAAACTGTGTAACGAACCAAATGATAATAAGGGATATGATTTATCAATGAATTAAACTTTATTCTGAATGAAGTATTTAACTGCATGGTAAACAATGTTTAAAATGAAGCAAGAAAATCTAGTTTTGACTTTGCCTTGGTAAAACTAGATTAAAATTCAAATTTCTATTTCAGCAGACTACTTGGAGTTAGTTAACCGAGGTGAACATGTCCATTTTCACTTAGTTAACTCAGTAAATTCGACTTGGAGACACTTGATTTCAGTTCTACATGATTGATTGTTAATTTGTAGCAATCTATTTAAATTAATTTGAGTTATTGTTAGTTTAACTAGTTCTAACTCTCATAAGAACTAGTGGAGGTCAAGTTGTGGAAGTGGAAATTCAACCAAACTCAGTGATCAACCAGTTAACTGATCAATCAACCAAAAATAATTGTTGCATGCAAAGAATTTGAGTTACCCAGTTGATATGGAGATTCCAAGGCAGTATACTATCAATTATAGCATATTCCCATTTGTACAGATGGTGCATCCAGTCAAAGATTGACCCAAGGCTATTGTGTAATTCCATGGCGCGGAATTCCAAAAAAATAGGGGGAATTTCCCAAGGGAACAATGCAATTAGGAGTTTGGGAAGGCTTGAAATTGGCTAAGTGTTGGGCCAGTTTCAACCAATCAGGTAGAGGGATAGACTATACACTTGCAGGGTGTGCTCAGGCTTGAGAAAGCATTGTATTTCTTTTGTATTCTCTGATTGATGTAATATAGATAGTAAGGGGTTTTGAGCAGTTGATTTCCCCTAGATAAATCTCTTTTCATGTGTGATGTTTCCTTTTGCATGTCTATGATTCTTTTTTTAGATGGTGAATTAACTTTTATAGATTAGTAAAGTAGCTTCAAGTTTTCTGATATAGAAAATTTCATGAGCAATATTGAATATAAACATTAATTTCTACATGGTATATGAGCTGGAATCATTGTAGAGAAGATATTGAAGTTGTCATTGTAGGAGGTTCGAAGTTGCAAAACAGGTTGTAGGTTTTCTTCAAATTGATAATATGGCTTTCAATGGACTAAGGCTCGAGTATGCCCTTGAGGAAAGCTAGAATTATATTGCATGGGAGGACCGCATGGAGGAAGTACTAGAGGATAATGGGTTGGAGGAATTCATTGATAATGATATTCTGGAACCAACAACAACAAATGCTCATAATCTAGCAGATTAGAAGAAGTGTGTTTCTAAGGTGAGGAGGATCATATTGGAGGGAGTACGAGACTGTTATGAAACTAGCTCAAGAAAAGATAGAAAAGATAGATCAACACCTTATAATTCATCCTCTTCGAGGGGGCAACCTCCTTTACATTACATAAATGAACAATTCTTGGATGATTCAAATGACAAAACCTCCTTTCTATATATAGGAGTCTAAGGAGTCACAATATAACCCAGCCGAACTAACAATAATAATATAAAGCCACAAAAATAACAATAGAGGGATTCTATGGGGCACAGTAATAACAATATGGTGGCAATAGGGGCACAACAATATTAATAAGGGGTATGACTACAATAGTAATGGGGTAATCACTAGTATTATAGGGACCCAATAGGATGTCTTTATATGATTATAATAGTTAACTGGCTGAGTGATCAGTTTTCTGTAGAGTTCTTAGTATTCTTAAGATTGTAGGTTAGTGGAAGTGGACATTGCAGAAAGAGGTGAATTTTATGGCATCAAAGGAGAGTCTCAAAGATAAATTTATTTTTAAAATGAAAAATGTGTTGTTTCACATTCATTCTCAAAGATAAAATAAATTTTCCATTCTCCAATAATCAATTTTTCAATGACATAACTCCTTTTGAGCTTGTGATAATCTCAACTTCAAGATATATATATTTATATATGAGTATCATCATACACAAAATTTTTGTATGTCATCTATTTGGATTAAAATCATCATCAATGTAAATCATTATAAATAATAAAGATAATGATTACAACAGACTTCCACTAACCAACGCTCACTATTGTTAAACTTTTATACCACATATAACTAAATAGATTACAATATTTCCACTCATAAGCTAAATTAAAAATAAGCACTATATGTTTAGCCAATATTTTAGTGGTTTCTATTCTATCTATAAAATGAATATAGAAAATCATTAGATTTAGTTAAACAATATGAAATATCATATCATATACAAAATTAGAGGATGACATATAATAAATATCAATGATTGTAAATCATTCTAGATCTATTTTAATTTTGCATCTTAAGAGATTTGATCCTTCTTAACACTTGGTAGATT
Organism: Pinus taeda; assembly: GCA_000404065.3. NCBI lineage: Eukaryota > Viridiplantae > Streptophyta > Pinopsida > Pinales > Pinaceae > Pinus > Pinus taeda. Next base: position 17,646 of record APFE030519893.1, read on the forward strand.
CAGAGTTAACGGATTCGGGCAGGTTTAACTATTAATTATAATTATAAATATATTTATTAATTTTATATGTTTTTGTTTTATTTTCTTTTTCTTTTTATTTTTAGTTTTAGTTTTTTATAGCCATTTATTTGATTTGATTTATATTTATATTTTTGTTTTCTTTTGATTGAGTGAAAATGTTAATTAGGACATTACAACATATCCACCACGATAGACTGGAAAGCTCTCCATCCAGTATTAATTTTAATTAGTTAATTATTCATTTGCAACTACAATATCACTAACACAACTATATAGATTAAATGGATAATAAATGTTAATAGGAATCAATCTATAATAAGCATAAAAAAATTTCCTTTATTATACATCTCAAGTTGCTAAATATTAAAAAACAAGAATTAACTAAATTATAACTTTATTTAAAATAATAATAATTATTATTTATTAATAAAAAGAACCAAAGTTAAACATATATAGAATTTAATAAAACACGTAACAAGATTTTTTACGTGAAGATTCATCCCACTTTATTATGGAGATTCTTAATATGTAAATAGGCTTTGTTACAATGCCAACGCTCATCAATACCACATGCTAAAAAAACTATAGCTTATTTCATATATTTATTTTTAATTAATGAATTTCATTAAAAAGATAAAACAGTTGTAACTACTTTGAAAATAAATCTCAACCTTCGAATTTTGTATACTACTAAAAATATTTAAAAATATTCTAAAAAGGTTAAATCATTATTATGCACCTAATTTTCCAAGATAATTAAATGAAATTTTTAAAAAACCTATTCTAAAAAGACATACTTATAAATATAATTTAAAAAATTAAATATCAATATGATACCAAAACCAAATTATCATCACTAAATCTAATGCTATCATAAATCTTATTAATAAATATTATTGTGAAACCCATGTGATTTTATTTCATAAAACAATAGTCAAGGTGAATCTACATTACAGTTAAATAAGAAAAAACAAATGAGACTTTATTTACAAATAGAATCAAACTTAGGGATTCTCTCCCTAGTATTGTAAAGATAATATAGCGTGCTATTTTGGAGTGGAAATACTCTCAGAATATAATATTATCATCCTTTACTTTGTCATCTTTGACTATATTTATTAATTGTTTTTATCTTGAAATAAAGTTTGTTAATATTGGTATATACTTTATTTTAATTTTTTGTCTTTAGGCACTCTTTAACGTAATATGATAGCGATGTTGTAATGGTTAACATTTTGATTAAGTGAAAATAAAATTAAAATAAAAATGAAATTAAAAATAAAGTAAAATTAAAATAAAATTGTTTCTCCAATGGTATTTTTAACCCATGGTTTTTCACAAGGTATTCTTCTTTAATGTAGTCTATTTTTCACATGATATTCTTAATCCATGTCTTCTCTAATGTAGCCTAATAAGGCTAATAATTAATCTGATGCAAGAGCATCTAGCTAAGGCACCATGACCGGGTGTTGGTCTCTGTCGGGTTGGAAAGTTGAGTTAACTTGTTTGTCTTTTACGTTTAGTTTGTCAGAGTAGGAGGTAGGATTTTTGTTTTTATCTTAATCTCTGTATTAGTCAAAGGTAGTTTGGTTGGTTAGGGTTATTTACTTGTCTGTCTTTAATAAACCATGGATTAATAATTGTCCTATTATTCTAAGAGGAAAAGACAAATTTGTCTAAGAGGAAAATCTTGTCGTAAAGACAGAACCGAATGCTTAATAGCTATGTAACTGTAAGGTCTACAACTGAAAAGTAACTATACAGTTTCATTAACTGTAAACAAAAACATATAAATGTAACAATGAAAGTCATGTACGGGGTTCAGCACTTCTTGTATTCTAGTAATAATAATAACAGAGAAAACAATTCAATCCATCTGTGTGTCCTACTGTACTTTCATTGTGCTTCCTAATTAATGAACATTTGAATAGACAACATACTATTCATAGACCAATGTATTTAATTCTTTTTGTCTTTCGTGAGAAAAACAGTCATAACAGCGAGACAGAAGAGCAAATGCTAGAATGAGGGCTTATATTTCTATTAAAGAAAACAACGTTGATTGAATAGGAGCAACACAAATAAGTTCCAGTATGGGTCAAGCATCCACAGGCCAAACAATAATTTCTATTTTTGGAAATTGACTATCAAACAAATTACCATAGCAACCACAGCATTCTTTCTTGTTCGTGGAAAACATTACAATCATAGCCGTAAAGCAACAATTGCATTTCTAGGCATAGAATCCAGATTAAAAAGAACGACGGCCTAAACTCATAAATAACATTCATGTAAATCGAACCCAACATTCTTTCCTATAGTTTTTTCTTCAAATTACAAAAGCAAATGTATGAAAATATACAGTAGCATTGCCAGACAAAACATGGACAGGCGTATAAGCTAGTGGATGACAAACCCTACGTGACAATTTTGAAAATTGTTTCTATACACAGCAAGTCACAGCCTATAACCACTAGACAATGGAAGCCCAAGACAACAAGATGACCAGAAGCTACCTACGGTCGAGAGCCACATTTGACAAGCATCGAGGGGTGACAAACCCTCATACCGAGAGGCCTATTCTAAGAACGAAACAAAGACTGAAGGTAATTCATGTTGGCGGAGCCTACCAAACAAAGACCAAGTGTTCATTGCCAAGACATCCAAACGCAAACCCTAACACCTGCAGAGAAGCTGACACATAGGTGTTAGTGCCACATTGTCAAAGAAAACGAAATTACAGTACATGAAAAGAAAATAAACAGAAGTCACATTTAACTTACCTGAGGGATTTGTAGTGAGAATCGAGGATGGGCCTTCCACCCACGGGTTTCAACCAACTACTAAGACAAAGGAGCAAAGACGTTAGAAATTGAGAAAGTAGAATGGAAAATTGAATCATGGAGAGAGGAGGCTACCTGCATTGAGACCGAGGACTAAAGGATGCCATCATTTTGAGCCCTGAACGCATGTCAACCACTGAGTTGCAAGCCAAACCATAACATACCAAACCACAACTCGAAACACGACGACTTGTTGAGCCAACAACGGAAAAGGTACATAGAACCACTTACGCAAGCGACGGCAAGAACATTCACAACTTCCCAATGATTTAGGACCAAAGACTACCCACACAGGCATAAAGAAACAAGCAAGGAAGTTACACTGTCGGACCAAGGAGCATACCAAGAGGCACGCTCAAGAATTTGTTATGAAACCAGCTCAAGAAAAGATAGATCAACGCCTTAGAATTCAACCTCTTCGAGGGGGCAACCTCCTTTACATTACATAAATGAATAATTCTTGGATGATTCAAATTAAAAAACCTCCTTTCTATATATAGGAGTCTAAGGAGTCACAATATAACCCAGCCGACCTAACAATAATAATATAAAGCCACAAAAATAACAATAGAGGGATTCTATAGGGCACAGTAATAGCAATATGGGGATAATAGGGGCACAACAATATTAATAAAGGGTACAACTACAATAGTAATGGGGTAATCACTAGTATTATAGGGACCCAACATGCCCCTCTCCTTCAAAAAAGTGTTGTCGCAATGCTTGAGAAGTTCTAGATGCTTCTGTATAAAATTCTCATCCTCCCATGTGGAATATTCAGTGGATAAGTTCTTCCACTTGATAAGATACTCCGAAATTGATCGATTTCATAGTTCTCGAGTTCTTGTTTCTATGACTGCTTTTAGTTCCAGTATAATTTTTCCTTCCTTGTCAAGTTCTGGGAATATTGTTTGAACTTGGAGCTTGTCGCCTATAACCTTCTTTAAACATGAAACATGGAAAACTGGACGCAATCGAGAAGCTGCAGGAAGCTCCAATTTGTATGCCATAGTACCAATCTTTTGCAACACCTTGTATGGACCATAATACTTTGGTGATAATTTATTATCCTTCTTAGCTTGCTTGAGGGACATTTGCTTATATGGTTGTAGCCGTAGGAATACCCATCACCTACATCAAAACTTCTTTCGCTGCGATGTTGATCTGCCTGTTGTTTCATTCTATTCTGTGCCAACACGAGGTTATCCTTTAAGAGTTGGAGGACTTGTTGTTGATGTTCGATGTGATGTTCCACTCCTTGAACCTTAGAATTTTCTCTTAAATATGATGTGATGGATGGTGGTTGATACCCATAAACTGCCATAAATGGGGTCATTTTTGTTGCTGTATGGAAGGAAGTGTTATACCACCATTCAGCCAGAGGCAACCATTTGACCCATTTTGTCTGTTTATCAGATACAAAGCAACGAAGATATCCTTCCAAACATTTGTTTACTATCTCAGTATGCCCATCAGATTGAGGATGATAAGATGAGCTATGAGCTAACTGAGTACCAAGACAAGAAAATAATTTTGTCCAAAAATTTCCAGTGAAAATGGGATCTCTGTCACTTACAATAATCTTTGGGTTTCCATGTAGCTTTTGAATTGTTTCCATAAATGCAGTAGAAACTGTACTGGCTTTAAATGGATGTGATAATGCACAAAAGTGTGCATACTTGGTAAGTCTATCAACTACCACCATGATGACACTCTTTCCCTCAGACTTGGGTAAACCTATAATAAAATCCATTGAAACCTCCTCCCAACGTTGGCTTGGAATGGATAAAGGTTGTAATAGACCCGGTGTCTTAATTGTTTCAACTTATTTTGTTGGCAAACCAAACATTCCGCCACAAACTTTTGAATATCTGATTTAAGGCCATCCCAAAAAAATTCTTTCTTAACCCTGTGGTAAGTTTTTAAAAATCCTGAGTGCCCTCCTAAGGGAGAAGTGTGAAATTCCATAAGAATCTTTTGTTTTAGCTAGGAATTATTACAGAGCTATAAGTGATCTTTGTACCATAACGAATCATTTTTCCAGCTAAATGTATCAGACATACCAGAATCTTGTTGTAACTTTCGAATAAGTTCCCACACTTCTTTGTCATTCTTCCATTCCTCCCTTGCTTCATTTATCCAATCTGGTTGGATAATAGAAATGGCGCACAACAATGGTTCCACATCCTCATCCTTTCTTGAGAGTGCATCTGCCACCACATTTTGCTTCCCTTTTTTGTAGATGATTTCAAAGTCATAACCCAACATCTTTGTGACCCACTTTTGTTGCTCTTCATAAGATAATATTTGTTCTAAAAAGTATTTAAGGTTATTATGATCCGTTTTTACCTTGAAGTGTCTTTCCATTAGGTAGGGTCACCATTTCTTAAGTGCATGGAGTATTTCGAACATTTCCTTCTCATAAACAGCTTTGTGTAAAAACTTTCCCTTGATTGGATGACTTTAAAAAGCAATGGGTCTTTCATCTTGCATTAAAGCAACACCAATTCCATTTCCTGAAGCATCACATTCCACAAAAAAATTCATGAAAATTTCTTGAAAATTAAAAGCTATTGTACCCAAGGATTGTAGCCATTGGACTCCTAGTACAACATCAGCACCTCCCATTGGAGTGGAAAGCAATGGGCTAGTCAATACATATTCTCCCATGGATAGCTTGATATTATGGCACTTTCCGGAGCAATTTATTGTTCCTCCCTTTGCAACCATCACTTGACACTCTAGTGCTGCATATAAGAAGCAATTCAATTCTTTTGCTACCTTACAATGAATAAAATTGTGGGTAATTCCTGAATCAATCAACACTATTACCTTTTTCTTCTTGATTTGTCCTTCTATCTCAATGGTTTGAGGAGTGGTAATTCCCACCAATGCATTACAGATATGGTCGGATCCATTTCTCTTTATCTAGGCTTAGTTCCTAGAGTATATCCTCTTCTTTTGACCTTTCTTTCTCCTTTTATTCTTCCTCTTCACAATCTATGTAGAATAATTTCTTCTCAGCACACCTATGAACTTTAGTGTATTCGCTATCACAACTGTAACAAAGCCCTTTTAATATTTTTTCTATTGTTGTGGTGTCAACCTTATAGGTTGTGGAATACTAGGGGAAACAACACTTCCGTCTTTATAGTTGTGAGTGGTATGCTTCCGGGTTGCCATAATTTTGCTTTCCATTTTTCTTGCTAACCTGAATGCCTTCTCTAATGAATCAGGTTCCCAAAGGCGAACATCATGTTAGATATTATCCTTTAAAGACCCTATGAACACATCAATCCTGCTCCTCTGGAATATCTTTTACCCTTATGTTCAATTTTTGGAACTCCTCAATGTGCTCCATTATTGAATCCTTTTGTTTGAGACTTATCAATTGGCTAAAAAAAGTGTTGCTTTTTGTATCCTCATAATGTGCTATCAATTCTTCCATAAAAATTTCCCAAGTGATAAATTGTTTACGAGAGCAAAGCCATTGATACCATACAAACTGATTTGGTTCCAAATATAAAGTTGCAATACATACCTTTTGTGTGTTTTGCACATTATTGAGATCGAAAAATTGTTCCATTTGTAATATCCATGTTGCAGGATCCTTGATATCAAACTTCCTCATATCGATTTTTGGAATATGGTGGGTCTTCGATCCAACATTAGGGTCTATGGAATCATGATTAACATTTCTTTTGTTCTCATCATGAGTTTCCTTTACTACCCTTTCACCATTAGTGACCATTTATTGTAGCAACTTATTCATATTTATCTTCAATTCTTCCATGTCTGTCTTCAAATCTATCTTCCAATCGTCCATCTTAGCTTCCATGCCATTCATCTTAGCTTCCAAACCCTTTATCTTATATTCCATGCCATTTATCTTAGCTTCTGTTAACTTTTGTGAGACTGTCATTTGTTGCACTTGGTCTTGTAGTTTTGATATTTCATGTAGCATTTCTTTCTCTTCTTCATGAGTCATGCTACTGCTTTCAGGTTGCTTACTAGGTGTTTTCATTTTCTTTCCTCGGGGCATCAGTTAACAATAATAATGCTCTACTATGCCTTTTGAATTCTTCAAAATAAAGTTTCAAACCAAGCTTAAGCAAAAATTTAAAGAATCTACACACCTTTTTTCACTTTGTAGGAGCTCGATATTGCCTCTGATGTATCTCTGTACTTTCAGATCATCCAATTCTAAAATTGCGACCTACAACAACCCTCTGTGTCCTCTTTCCAATGCCACTATTCTGATCCAAATTGGATTCTCCAAGGAAGAGTTATGCGAAATCGCCCACAGTGACCTGATTATAGACTAGTTTCATAGAGTGAACTTGTACGATGTGCCACGAGTGACTGTTTTGACTTTTGGCTCTAGAAAATATATACAAGAAACTACAGTCCATCCTCTTTCTATACCTTCTTATGAAATTTCAATCTGATTCTTAGAGAGAAGGTTATGACGATTTATCCCAGGTCACCTATTTGGAATGTAATTCAGGAGTCTGCAAAAAGACGAACTTGCTCAGATCATATCTCTGCAAATATAGCGTGAAAAGCTTTGACATTCGGACTTGCGGTTCAGCGCGATTTCTTCTCAAATGGGTTTTTTTTTTAGCTTCAAAAAATTCGCACAAAAAAAGGTTATAGCGAAAATTCCACGATGACCTATTTGGAGCAGCAAAACCCTAGAATCCAATGCTCTGATACCAAATGTTATGAAACCAGCTCAAGAAAAGATAGATCAACACCTTAGAATTAGCCCTCTTCAAGGGGAAACTCCTTTACATTACAATAAATGAACAATTCTTGGATATTCAAATGAAAAACCTCCTTTTTATATATAGGAGTCTAAGGAGTCACAAATAACCTACCGCCTAACATAATAATATAAAGCTCAAATAACAAAAAAGGGATTCTATGGGGCACAGTAATAACAATATGGGGATAATAGGGGCACAACAATATTAATAAGGGGTACAACTACAATAGTAATGGGGTAATCACTAGTATTATAGGGACCCAACAGAATTGCAGCGCAGCTGCATACCCAACTCGCAGATCCATAACCAGATGAACCCTTCGTGAGCATAAGGAAAATGACCAAATGAGTGACAGAGGAGGAGTTTTGGCAAAGCAAGGAGCGGGAAACGTGACCCAAGGCAAGTACACAGCCTTGATTGCAGAATTAATTGCCACCTAATACTTTCCCAGAAATATCCGAGGGTTGGTAATCACACATGAAACCACAATTATAACACCTATACAATCATATAATCATTGATATAATCATTTAATTGTCAATAGTCTGAACAGTGTTGGGTTGGTCCCATCATAGTGGTATCAGAGCAGGTGAAATTGACTGAAGAAATGGAGGTAGGAATGAGAGGTCGTGGAAGAGGTGTTCGAAGGATAGAAGAGGAAGGAATGTGAGAAGAGATCAGGATTCGTACTACCCATTTGGAGGCAGTTGAAGCAGGGAGAAGAAGAGACCCCTGAGGTAGGCGATGACAGTGAAGAGGAAGTTAAAGCGACAACAAATGGATCGGATGGCGAGACCCTAGAAGTGAGACTGTTGAGATCTATTCTAGTGGCAAGCAGTAAACCCAAACCAGAACTCCCAACTTATGACAACAGCATGTCCATAGAGGTTCTATTGGATTGGATCAGCGAGCTGGATAAGTATTTCAAGTGTCAGGAAGTCAGCAAAGACCGCAGAGTTAATTTCATTGCGACGAAATTGAAGGGACACGTGGCCCTCTGGTGGGACAATGTCCAAATGAAGAGAAGAATATTGAACAAGTTGTCGATCAAAACTTAGTCAAGGATGGTGGCCAAGCTGAAGGGTAGATTTCTGCCGAAAGATTGTCAAATTGCACTACACAGGGAAGTGCAGAATTTGAAACAAAAAGGAATGACGGTGAAGGAGTACACTGAGGATTTCTATCGAGTGAACCTAAGCACTGAATATACAGAGGATACTGCAGAAAAGACCGGAAGGTACGTAAATGGTTTGAGACTAGAAATTTTAGATGAAATTAGTATTCTGTCCCCAAATAACATTGAAGAAGCGTATGAGAGTGTGATGAAATTTGAAGAGAAAATTACTAGACGGTAGAATGCCCAGAGAGGACGAGGAGTCGACAGGGAAAAACTCTAGTCATATGGAAGAGGGCGGACTGCTGGTAGTAATAAGGAAGGAAGCAGTTCCAGAGCTTCCAGATTAGTGGACAAAGGTGATAATGTGAGAGGCGGTAGGCCATACTAGCAAGGCCAGGGAAATGGCCGAGGTAGAGGAGCTAGTTATCAATGTTACAAGTGTCATAAATGAGGACACAGATCATTCGAGTGTCCAGAGGAAAATCAGGCTAGACAGAGGGGTGTGTATGTCACACAACTAGAGGAAGTAGAGGCACCTCCCCAAAAAGCAGAGAATGCTCCAGAAATAGGGGAAGCCCTGGTGCTGAACAAGGTGTTGTTAAAACCAACCAAGGAAGCCACCGAACAGACACAATGGAAGGCTTTGTTTAGAACAGTTTGTAAAACGCATGGTAAGTGTTGTAAATTAATTATTGATAGCAGTAGTATGGATAACTTGGTATCCACAGAGATGGTGGAAAATTTGGAATTGAGGTGATTGAAACATCCCACCCCTTACAAAGTTTCGTGGCTGCAGAAAGGCCATCAGTTGCTGGTGGATGAACAATGCGAGGTGGAGTTTCAAATAGGTAGATATAAGGATAAAGTCATTTGTGACATCATGCCAACGGATGTGTGTCACATACTACTAGGTAGGCCATGGCAGTATGAAAGAAAGGTGGTGCATGATGGATTGATGAACTGTTATGAGTTTGTCAAGGATGGAATCAAGCATACGCTTGTGCCCATCAAGGAGGAAGGGACAGCAGGGACAAGGGAGCCAAGAGCATTGTTGGTTAGTGGAAAATAGTTTCTGAGACAAGTTGAGGACAGTGAGATGGGTTATGCAGTTGTAAAAAGATCAAAAACAATGTTTTTGCATACAGAGGTATCGGATTTACCTCCAGAAATCCAGCAAATGTTGCAGGAATTTACAGACATAGTGGTGGATGACTTGCCAGACAAATTACCCCCCAAAAGAAGCATAAGTCACCATATTGATTTCATACCTGGAGCCAGTTTCCTGAACAAGGTGGCATACCGAATGAGCCCCAAGGACAATGAAGAGATTAGGAAGCAGGTGCAAGAACTGTTAGACAAAGGAGTGATAAGGGAGAGTTTGAGCCCTTGCGCAATCCCAATGGTTCTCGCTCCCAAGAAGGGAGGAGAGTGGCGGATGTGCACAGACCCGAGGGCCATCAACAAAATCACCATCCGGTATAGGTTTCCACTACCACGGATGGATGACATGATGGATTGTTTAAGCGGGGCAGCATATTTTTCTAAGATAGACTTGAAGAGCGGGTATCATCAGATCCGGATGCAAGAGGGGGATGAGTGGAAGACAACCTTTAAGATGAATGAGAGACTATATGAATGGTTGGTCATGCCATTTGGATTGAGCAATGTGCCCAGTGCATTTATGTGGTTAATGAATGCGATGTTGAAGGAGTACATTGGAAAATTTGTGATAGTATACCTGGAGGACATACAACTTTTCAACAGGACAAGGGAGGAGCACCTTTGACATGTTCGGAAAGTGCTGGAAAAATTACAGCATAACAAACTGCTGATAAATCTGAAAAAAATGTACTTTTCTGTAGAAGAAATTGATTTATTTGGGCTTTGTTATAGTAGAAAATGAATTGAAGATGGATCCGGAGAAGATTGCAGTGATAATTAATTGGCCATCTCCAAAATTTTATTTGAGGTACGTAGCTTTCATAGGCTAGCAAGTTTTTACTGGAAATTCATAAGAAATTTTAGCGAAATTTGTGCGCCTATGTTGGAAACCATTAAAAAGGCCAGTCAGCCTTTTCGATGGACGGATGCAGTGGAGAGAAGTTTCCAGCTATTAAAGAGAAAGATCACAGAGAGGCCGATCCTGAGATTGCCAGACTTCAAGAAGATTTTTCAAGTTCGTTGCGATGCTAGCAGTATGGCTATTGGAGTTATACTTAGCCAGGAGGATTAGCCTGTGGCATTCTTCAACGAGAAGCTAAATGAAAGTAGACAGAAATATTTGTCTTATGACAAGGAGTTCTATGCTGTTATACAGGCATTAAAACGCTGGAGGCATTATCTATTGCATTAGATAATTCTGCACTACAGTATGTAATGTAATAACACAAGCTATATCACAAACATGCCAAATGGGTGGAATATTTGCAGAGTTTCACCTTCATGTTGAAACACATCAGTGAGCAGGCCAACAAGGTGGCATACGCTCTGAATAGGAGAGCTTTACTTTTGCAGGAGAGTACTGTGCAAGTGCTCGGTTTTGAGCACTTGAAAGATTTGTACCAGACTGACACAGATTTTAAAGAGGCCTATGAGGGATGTCAGAATCCCTTGGTGAGAGATAACAGTCCATGGTTGGACTACAACTTGGAAGAGAAACTATTGTTTAGGGGAGGACAACTATGCATTCCTGACTACTCGAGGAGGGAGAACATTATTCAAGAAAAGCACAGTGGAGGTCTAACTAGACATTTCGGCATGGACAAGACACTCGAGTAGCTCAGTGATTTCTACTTTTGGCCAAAGATGTGGAGGGATGTATAGCGGTTTGTGACCAGATGTAGAGTGTGCCAATGGGTGAAGGGTCACAGTCAAAACACAAGATGGTACACACCATTCCCTGTTCCAAGCAGGCTATGGGAGTCAGTTAGCTTGGACTTTGTCTTGGGTCTACCTAAGACACCGCGAGGTTATGACTCTGTGATGTTAGTAGTGGACAGATCCTCAAAGATGGCTCATTTCATCCCTTGCAGAAAAACCAGTGATGCCACTCACGTGGCCCACTTTTTTTCATAGAGATTGTCAAGCTACATGGGTTTCCTAAGTCTATTCTTTCGGACAGGGATGTGAAGTTTATGGGGCACTTTTGGTGCACCCTGTGGAAGAAAATGGATACATAGCTGAGTTACAGCTTTGCTTATCACCCGAAAACCGACAAAAAAATAGAGGTGGTAAAAAGGAGTCTGGGAAACCTGCTATGAAGCTTGATTGGAGAGAATTCCCAGATGTAGGATTGAGTGCTTGCACAGGCAAAGTTCGCTTATAACGACTTGCCTAATTGCAGCATAGGATATAGTCCATTTTAGATCCTGTACGACATCCATCCTCGTGGAGTGCATGAGTTGCGGGATCTTGGACTGCAAGAAAGGAAAAGCATGAATGGAGAAGATTTTGCTAACGCGATGAGGGATTTGCACGAGCAGGTGAAAGTTAAATTGTAGGAGAGCAACCAAAAGTATAAACAGCAAGCAGATTTGAAGAGAAGGGAAGTACAATTTAACATAGGGGATGAAGTCCTCATGCATTTGTGCAAGGAAGGCTTCCCTAGAGGTGCATACAATAAGTTAAAGTATAAGAAGATAGGACCTTGCAAAGTCCTTTGGAAATTTTCAGCGAATGCCTATGAGATACAGTTGCCACCCGGAATAGGCATTTAGCCTATCTTTAATGTAGCAGACCTATTCCCTTACATTGCTGACCCAAAAGAAAAAGAAGAAGACAGAACCACGCGGCCTACACGGAATACCGAGGATGGAGGAGAAGCTTGGATGAGACAGATTCCTTACGTTCCGCCTCCAAAGATCGAGAGAATTCTCGAGACTCGGGTGGCCAAACGAACTCAGCAGAAGGAGTATCTAAAATACCTGGTCAAGTGGAAGAACCATCCTATTGAGGATAGTTCGTGGCTTGATGCCGGGCAGATTGAGCAGAAAGGTTCTTTTGTCGAGGAGCTCAATGACCGGAGTCATGATTTTCCTTTTTGCCCGGGAGCAAAAAGGAAAATCATGACTCCTGTGTGTCCTACTATACTTTCATTGTGCTTCCTAATTAACGAACATCTGAATAGACAACATATTGTTCATAGACCATTGTATTTAATTCTTTTTGTCTTTCCTAAGAAAAACAACCCTAACAGCGAGACAAAAGAGAAAATGCCTGAACGAGGGCTTATATTTCTATTGAAGAAAACATCGTTGATTGAATAAGAGCAACACAAATAAGTTCCAGTATGGGTCAAGCATCCACAGGCCAAGCGATAATTTCTATTTTTGGAAATTGACTGTCAAACAGGTTACCAGAGCAACCACAACATTCTTTCCTGTCCATGGAAAACATTACAAACATAGCCATAAAGCAACAATTCCATTTCCAGGCGTAGAATCCAGATTAAAAAGAACGACAACCTAAACTCATAAATAGCATTCAGGTAAATTGAACGCAACATTCTTTCCTGTAGTTTTTTCTTCAAATTACAAAAGCAAATGTATGAAAATATACAGTAGAATTGCCAAACAAAACGCGGACAGACATATAAGCCAATGAATGACAAACCCTAGGTGGGGGTTTTGAAAATTGTTTCTATACATAGCAAGTTACAGCCTATAACCACCAGATAGTGGATGCCCAAGACAATAGGATGACCAAAAGCTACCTACGGTCGAGAGCCACATTTGACAAGCATCGAGGGTTGACAAACCCTCATACCCAGAGGCCTATTCTAAGAACAAAATAAAGACTGAAGATAATCCATTTTGGCGGAGCCTACCAGACAAAGACCAAAGTGTTCATTGCCAAGACATCCAACCGTAAACCCCAACGCCTGCAGAGAAGCCGACACACAGGTGTTAGCACCACATTGTCAAAGAAAACGAAATTACAGTACATGAAAAGAAAATAAACAGAAGTCACATTTAACTTACCTGAGGGATTTGTAGTGAGGACTGAGGACGAGCCTTCCACCCACGGGTTTCAACTAACTGTTGAGACGAAGGAACAAACACGTTAGAAACTGAGAAAGGAGAATGGCAGATTGAATCATGGAGAGAGGAGGCTACCTGCATTGAGACCGAGGACCGAAAAATGCCATCATTGTGAGCCCTGAACGCATGCCAACCACTAAGTTGCAAACCAGACCATAACATACCAAACCACAACTCGAAACACGATGACTTGTTGAGCCAACAACGGAAAAGGTACAGAGAACCACTTACCCAGGCAACTACAGGAACATTCACAACTGCCCAATCAACCAGGATGAGGGACTACCCACACAGGCATAAAGAAACAAGCACAGAAGTTACACTGTCGGACCAGCAAGCATACCAAAAGGCGCGCCCAGGAATTGCAGCGCAACTGCATACCCAACCTGCAGAGCCATAACCGGACGAGCCCTCGGCGAGCACAAGGAAAATGACCAAATGAGCGACAGAGGAGGAGTTTTTGCAAAGCAAGGAGTAGGAAACGCAACCGAAGGCAAGTACATAGCCTTGATTGTAGAATTAATTGCCACCTAGCACTTTTCCAGAAATATCCGAGGGTTTGTAATCACACATGAAACCACAATTATAACACCTATACAATCATATAATCACTGATATAATCACTGATATAATCATTTAATTGTCAATAGTCTGAATAGTGTTGGGCTGGTCCCATCATAATCCATCCTAGATCCATCTTAACTTCGTATCTATCAAGTACTAAGAGGGATAAAATCACTTTTCACTCTAAAATAAGTATGCACCTCAAGAAATTTGATCTTTCTTGACACTTAGTAAATCCAATGCTAAAAAATATCTAAGTTGGTTTACATGTAAAATTATATTAATACTTATCATATTAATGCTTTTTCAATAAAATAAAATGAAATATAACATTTTTTCAAATATAGTTCATATCATAAACTTTAAAAATAATGAAGTTATATAGTATGTAGCACAAAATAACCATTTTAATTATGAATATACTAAGGATCTAAGGGATTTTCAAAAAGAAGATGAATTAATAATTTTACTATGATATATATTTAAAAAATCATATTCATTTCACAATTTTTATGAAGTCAATTATAAGTAAACAAATTTATAGAAAGTTACCTTGAATTCATTTTACTTCTCAGGAAATTTTCCCCGAGTTGATTTTACCCCAATATTTTCACCCTAGATCCCTACATTTTTCACAGCTAGTAGTGAGGACTAGTGTAATACATCTGCACACACAGACACACACAAAAGAATCATATTATGAGGCTAAAACCATACATGGAAGCATACTCATTATTGGTGCATTTAAGGTTTCACCTTAATTGTGTATGATTAAATGCATTTAGGTGAGAGGGTTGGAGGGTCTTACTTAAAAAGGTAATCAATGGGTCTACACATTTAATTGTCAAATTGAGGCTAGTATAGAACTTGCGAGCTACCATGCACTATATATGAAGGTGACATATATTTCTTTAATTGGTTGGTTCAATAGTTGTAGTTAAATAATTTCTTTTACTAACAAAGTATAAACCATTCACATGTTTTTTACAAGATTCTATGAATTTTGAAAAGGAAATTACTCTTTCATGGAATAAATTAATTGAAGGTACTTGCAAGAATTGAAATTCACACTTGTGGAAAGGAAATCATTCTTACTGAAAGGAAATCATTCTTGCTAGAAAAGAAAATCTAGTCCTTCCAAAATTATCATTGTTATTACTCAAAATAGCAAACATAATTAATGTGTTAATCACAATCCTATGGAATATCCTATTGAGACAAATGTAATGAACATAAATTGCGAATATGATTTATAAATAAAATATGGAATTATTGGAAGTATGGAGTATGGAGCCTATACTAAATTTTTGGCCATAAAAATAAATCAAAATGTGTGACAGGAGGGGGATGGGTTTTGTATAATCTCGAATGAATTATTGTCAAGAGGTATGCATAGGGATTGGGAAAAATGACTAGAAACTAGGCATAAATGCATGGTCTATTTTAAGACTTGATATTGACCAAAACTACACAACTAACAAATATCAACATATTGGGAGACTCAGTCATCACCATTCATAACCTATGAAAAGGGATCTTGCCAAGAGATAAGCACTTTGGGAATATTCTGAAGAGAATAAATGGGTTGTTGGAAGAAATTCCACATAAAAAGTTCTTCCATATTCTGAGAAGACAAAATGATGAGGCTAATAAAGGTGCAAACAAAGTGTTTCGGCCCCATGCAAGGAAATTATAAATAAATGGAGATTTGGGATGGGGGAACTTGCCTTAATCTCAAGGACTCAACCATTGACTTTGGAAGGTCTCATGGAATATGTAAATATTTTAAAACATTATTATAATACCCATGCATATAAGTTCAAAATTCGTGCAAGGAATTATAATAAAGAATGGTTAGTGTTATGATGGATGTCGTGGCACCCCATATAAGTTTGTTGCATGCAAATTTCATAATACATAAATCACAACAAGGACAGGGATCAACTTGACGATCGCAGTATAGTTCTAGTACAAGACATCTTCCTTCAATGTTGATTTCACTCAAATGTATGGAAATTATGAAGTGTTATGCATAGTTAACACTAGAAACATGTGGGACTAAAGGAAACATGTATATTATTTTGTTAAAGCATCAAAAGAAGCTACGATGGATTTTGAATTTGACATTCTATTTGGAAAGAGATCACCAACAAAGATGGATATGGTAGGTACCATGGCATAACTGAAAATGTTAGGATAAGGTGTTTCCTCCTTCAATGGTGACTTTTACCTTCCTATATAATTTAGATATTTATTCATAGACTAGGACTTATAGGGTGTTGGGAAATTGTGGGCTATGGTGGGTGGCTATGAATTGTCTAGCCTCTAGTTAATTACCAATTGGCATCCAGTTAATTCACATTATTGTTTGGATTAAGATTTGGCATGGAAGCTCTAGAAAGAAATTTGGGGAAGGTGTGCACACAAATTTAGCATTAATCAATTTGTGCAAGTCTCAGTGGAAATAAATCCCATGGAAGGGAATATGGACTCATGGGGGGAATTGTTTGACAACTTCAATCATCATTAGAAAAAATTCAAGTCCAAGTTCATAGATTTCATCACTACTGTTATCACTTAAGAACTCTAATACCGAAATGTCTCATATTAGTTTATGGTAAAAGTCGGTGCTAGTCTAAGTTTGATGTTTGTTTGCCTTAGAGTCTGAGTCGTAGGAATCTTAGAGTCAAATATACATTCTCATTCATCACTGGACATTCTCATTCATCACCGGTCTCATAGCCATGTGTCAGTTTTGTTTAAAAGTTACTATGTCCCACAAAGCCCTTGAGGTGATTTCGTAGCGCATGTAACCATTTTGAAGTGTTTTCACAGCGCAACAGTTTTAGGTGATTTCGCAGCGCGATATGTTTTAGGTGATTTTGCAGCGCATAATTCAAAATTTAAACTGATTGCGCTACGAAATCGGGGGTTCGTGCATTCCGCAGTGAATCTTTCCTAAATGTCAAATCTGTCAAGTTAAGCTATAGTTGTGTCATTAGTTATCAGTTTATGCACTCCCCATATCATATCCAACCGCTTATCTCCATAATTGCATCCGCTAGGTACATTGATACACACGGATTGCAAGTTCCAATAAAAGCCAGGTATGTACAGTCTTAATGATGATTGTATTCATTGCATGAGAAATAAGTATGCAAGATTTCAATTTAGAAACATTGTTATCAAGCGAGGCAGTCATTCAAGTAAGGCAGTCATTCAAGCGAGGCAAAGATTGGAGTTTGAGCAGCGCTAGCATTTCCAACCTCCATTACACTGAACATTCATGGAGGGATCGGCAGAAAGGAAAGATCACATATCAGGCAAATGTTTGAGAAATGAGCCTGAAGGTTTAGACATAACCTTGAAGGAAAAAGAAGTTGACCGTGCATTCAAACAAGCCGGATGTTGGAATTTTTGCAAGAAACTCTAAGGAGGTCATGCACAAGTTACCAAGGAATTTGCCCTGAATTTCATAAGACTAAACTCAATGGTTGGTATGCTGGAATTGCAAGTCTCACTAGACATGATATCCACAATTACAAAAATTCCAAGTGGCCAAGAAAGTTGGTTTAAGAATTTTAAATTTGATATGAACCCATGCAAAGAGTTTCTAAAGCAAGAATTCATTGATTCAGAATTAAACAAGTCTATTCCTAGAAGTTATGTGAAATAGTCATATGCCAATCTACTTACTTGTATACAGAAGTACCTAACCTGTGAAGGAAGATACAATAAAGTATATTCATACCATTTTAAACTTCTGTTGCATTTCACAGGAAAGGTATCTATTGATCTACCTTTTTACTTATTCCGTAGCTTAAGTAAAATGTGTGATAAGGTACAACTAAAGAAAGAAGCCTGTGAGACTTCATTGTTCCACCATGGCTTTGTTAAATTGATAGTTATGCATGAACTCCAAAGGGTAGGTAGGGACTGGCATACATTCCTATTCATGTCCAGTTTAAAGAACGAGACCGATCTCAACCCTCAAGCTGCAAAATATCTTCCAACAACAACTGGTCATGAGATAGAGACAAGATCTAAGAGGTCTTCAAAGGTGAAAGAAAGGAAACAAGTAAGAGAGTCCATCAAGCCACTGACTATTCAGGATACACCCCAGCAATCTCTTACAAAGAAAACTCAGGTTAAAGAAAGAGCACATGAATCAAGCACATGTGAAGGAGTTCAAAGAAGAAGGATTAGAAGCCAGGTAGCTAAGGAAAATGGTAACTCGATGACTATTGAAGAAACCCCTGTTTCAAAAGGAGACTTAAATGACTTATTGCAAGCCATTGACATTGAAGAATATCCACTAGTGCAAGCAGATTTGATAGAGTCGGGAAAAGACAAAGCTAAGAGAGTCAAAGCCTCAAAGAAATTAAAGTTTGATGATCAGGTTGATCAATTTGTATTCAAGCCCAGGAGACCCATAACGAGGAAGTTTAAACAAATACAAGAGGTACCGCCAAGTGCAGATGAAACAGGGGAAGTGACACAGCCTCATGAAAGAAAGGATAAAGGCAAAACAGTGGCCATTCAAGAAGAAGATAATATGGAAAACTTGAAAAAGAGATTGGAATTGGATAACTTTGAAATTGCTAGACTGAAAAAAGATGCCAAGAAATTTGCAATTAAGGAGGCTTATTTTAATCAAATGCAAGCTCGATGGGAGGACCAAACATTTCAAATTCCTGAGGTGGTTGATTTTAGTGTTCAATTCCGTAGCTTGACTGTGCCTGCAATAAAGGAAGCTCAATTTATCCAAAAGGTCAATACAAACCTCAGATCGGGGATGAAGGTCATGAAGAAACAAATTGAAGACTTAAAGATACAGTTAAGCCAGCTGAAAGAATCTCCTTAAAGAAATCTCAAGTAAGGCTATGTTTCAAATTTTGATGGTTTTGCTTGGTATAATCTTTCTTGAAGAATCATACATTGTTATTCAGTTTTGAAATGCCTTGGAGCAATTGAAAGAATGTTTAAGTAGAAAAAGGCTCAAAACAACAAAATTTTGGTTGAGCTAGTCAGAGAAAACTATGTTTTTTGGAATAACACAACAGTTTCGTAGCCCGCTACGAAACTGCTGAAGGTGATGACTAACGCTCAGCAGTTTCGTAGCGCGCTACGAAACTGCTGAAGCTACATAATCTAATCTCAGTCAACAGATTTTGAAATACAAGCAGATATTTTGAAAAGTGAGTATCTTCAAGGGATCATCTCAAGCTATCAATTTTCAACAAGGCCAAGACAGGTGGAGGAAACATGTATTCAAATCCAACTTTAAACTTTTTGTCATAAAGTGAGCACATTAACTATAGTCCAAGATATGTCAGACAGTTTGGAAAAGTTTTTGCCTTTACACATAAAAGAGGTTGACAGCACATCAAGGAAGTGGCAATCTGATATACATATCGGATAATCAAAGATGAAAGGCATTGTTCTTTGGATTCGAACATTTTTTAGGCAAACCGAAGGCCGATAAACAAGGGTAGTTTCCTATGTTTCAGGGGAAATGGAGAAGATGTGACATTGAAGACTAGTATGGAGTTTTAAACATCCACTACAGCCAAACTAAAAAGGAACCACATGTCAAAGAACGAGGATGATTGTAATTAAGGATATTATTAGCATAATATGGAGTTGGACTCCTATTTGATTTAGATTTCTAGAAAGTCTAGTTGCAGTTTATTACATTTAATAGGCAGTTAAAAGTTGAATAGGTGTCATTAGAAGTAAAATTCGAGTTCCCCTCATGCTTGAGGAGGAATCTCAGCTAGGTGGAAGAGTTCTATATATAGGAGAAAGAGCAATGTAATTGGGGTTGGAAATTTATAAAAAAAGAGAGCTCTAATATTTGGCTTATGTAAAGACTCTATTTTTTTGGTAATATAGTACTGGCTTGTGCTTCTCAAAAATCATAGAGAGTTCAATGTATGAGTTTATTTTGTTGTCTTTTCATGTTATCTACAATGTCATGAGTATTTGATTACTTAGAAATCACTTACAGTGTTCTAATTTACTTCATATACTCTTAAACTGCCTTCTATGTGTTTGGTGTGCTCTACATATGTTGAAGCTTGAATGCCTTGACTTTTATGCAAAGCCAACCCTACTATGAATACTAAATCACATTTGACTCCATAAGCCCAATGGATACTGGTTAGTTTTATTTCCACCATTTTCATTTTTATTTGTTTCACAAGAGTTAGCCATCTTGATCATAATAAAAAACCTTTAATCCTTTGAGAGAGCCCTCTCAGGCTAAGGATGCTAAGCCTTAGCTAAAATATTGGTTTGAAACAGTTACTTGAAGTCTTCCTCGTCTGCATCCTTCCAGGGACTGATTTTGAGATAACAACTACAGCCATACAAAGGAGCTAGTGTCAATGTTGGTTAGGACAAACTATGTGTTTCTAGGGTGAGAATCTTTGTGCATGTCACATAAGACTGGGAGAACAATAACAGGGCATGCCAAGATTCAAGGGGGGCAATCATTGACCTGATTGGTCGAGCTAGATGATTCAACACTTGAATAAGGAGAACTTTTTGAAATTGATGAAAAATGAGAGTGGAAAATTCACCATGTGGAGAAGTTATATAGGTGTTGTGTGCACCAGTAACTACACCTTGTATACTAGTAGTAGTAGCGAGGATAGCTTTTCCCAGTTAATGAAGAAATTGGATGTCCTTCACCTCAATTTGATTGTGATGAATTTGGAGCCCAAGGAGAAGATAATGACAACTGGGCAGGTGATGGAGAAGGTCTAAGCCCTAACACAAAAGACAACAATATAGGAGGACGAGATGAATATGCTTCGTCAATACATAGTGGAATTGCAAGCGCAGGTTTACATGTTGAATACTAGACTTAATGATTATGAAAATGAAAATTGGAGCCAAGGAGGACATTGTATGAATATCCCCAAGCATCCGTTAGAGGAAACATATCACTTGAATTGAAATATGTATCACTACAAATTTTTATTTTTGTTGGGAAAATTTTGTAGACTCTATACCTATAGAAATGAATTGAAATTTGAGCCAATATGTAGCCTTTCACGAGTGCCAATGGACAATATAAGACATAAGGACAAGAAAGAGAAAATGTAAAATGTAAAGTTTTCTAAGCTTTTGTTGTGACCAGGCACAAACTTAATATAATCTATACTCATTTCTTTTAAAAAAAATATCACTTACAAATATAGTACAATTTTCCTTAATAAATGTACTAAATTTGAAATATAATTGTACTGAAATGATAGATCTAATTTATAAATAAATATATTTTTATAAAAAATAAATAGAACTTATAAAAGAAACCACAAATCTACATAATAAAACCAAGACCAATATAAAAATAACCCTACATAAACAACAAATTATACGTAAATTATAATATAAAAAATAAATGAAATCCTACATTAATTGCAAAACAAATTATAACACACAATTAAAATGCAACAACGCTTTTGTTTCACCCCATGGTTGTAAATATAACTTTGTAGTGCTATCTTGACTTCCATAGATGGCCAATATAACTAATTTTGAACGCATAGAAAATTAATTCAAATTTGATTAGTGGATGACTAGAGTGGGAAATATGGATGCACATTCTGAAGCGAGAAGCATTACATGTGGTGAAGAACAATGAGCAAGCTTGAGTTAATTTCTAAGGTTGGTTTTTATCCAATGAACCTACTCTTGCTAACAAAATTTTATGGGATGGGATTGGGTGGTGTAGACAGAGGGCAATTTCCATCCCCACTCTCCTTGTATATCAAGGAAAGTTGTAGCCTTAGAGGAACACACAATGAGAGATTGGAGGAGAAAAATCAAGAAAAGAGAAAAGAGATAAAAAACATAGCAGAGTACCAAACACACGAGTCATGTGAGATATTTTTCTCTCATGTTTTTGCTAGAGGCCAGAGGTCAATCAAGGTAAGCGTGAATCATGTGAAGATATGGAGCAGTGATAGTAGTAGATAAAGCAATGCTAGAGTTGGGTGCTAAGCCCTCTTCTCTGTGATTTTTGGGGTGTTATATTCTTTAATGTTGTGCTTGAGGACACTAGATCGTGCTTATATTCCTTATTAGTTAGTGGGAATCTCAGTGGATGATCAAACCATTGCGTTGTTTGTTGTATAGGTGATAAAACACCTAGATAGGGTAATCTAACTCATTGTTGTGCTTGTTGGAGAGTTGATAAACCACTTGGACAATGGACTCTAGACCTGTATGGTGCTTTCTATGAAAAGAGTGTTGATAATACACCTAAACAATAGATTCAACATCCTAGACTAATTAACACCCCATCTAGACAATGGGTGAATCTGTATGATTGAAATTAGAGGATTGAGTGAGTCACACTAGTGCTTAAACCACCCAAATAATGGACTCCATCTCTTGAGTTTATCACCAAGACTTGGGTGTAATTTCCTTTGAAGTGACAAGGTACTTTAAACCTAGAGGCTTGCCCAAGGAATTTTATGGAGAACAAGTTTCCCACTCATTGAACCCCACGAAAAATACATGCATTATGAGAAATACACAATAGGATAAGATAAAATTATGTATCTTTTTCCTAGAAGGTGGATATTTGATGAATCCAACTAGAGTTACTCCAAATATCCTTGCTCCTACGCTCCCTACTCCCATTTCTTGCATAATAACAATAAAAACCATAAAATCTATCCTCATGAAACACTTGTTAGCATTCATGCATTAAACCTAGGTACAAATGCATTAATCACTAAATAAAAATAATTTGTTGGGGGTTTGTTGTGGGGGGCGGGGGGGGAGTGTACAAATGTATTTTTCATACCATACCATAAAAAGTATACAAAAATACACGCATTATGAGAAATACACAGTAGGATAAGATAAAATTATGTATCGTTTTCCTAGAAGGTGGATATTTGATGAATCCAACTAGGGTTACTCCAAATATCCTTGTTCCTGCACTCCCTACTCCCATTTCATTCATAATAATAGTAAAAACCATAAAATCTATCCTCATGAAACACTTTTTAGCATTCGTGCATTAAACCTAAATACAAATACATTAATCATTAAATGAAAATAATTTGTTGTAGGGGGGGGGAGGGGGGGGTTGGGGGTAGAAGTGTATTGTTCATACCATAAAAAGTATAGAATTCACTCTTGTACAGTCCTTTGTCCACGTTCTTCCTCTCACCATGCCTCACTGTTAAGGCACACAACAACTGTAGCTTATCGCATGGAGGTGCACAAGTCTCCAATCCAACAATAATTCGTTAAAATGAGAACTTCTCTTCTTCTTCCATGGAGGTAATTATTTTTATAGATGGCTAGGAAGAGTGATCATAATGCATCTAGTCACTTTTTTAACCATGTTTCATATCATCGTTTCTTTTTTATCCCTAAAATGCGATCAACTTTGACATTATTTTCTCTTATCCATACCATTTCTTCAAATTTCTTTTGTTGAGTAGCTGGAGAGTTGTAGAGCCCTTCAAATATCCCTGTCAAGTCATAAGAAACATTGTTAGGCCTCACAACACTAGGTGTTAGTGTTTTAGGTGCATTAAAGGTGAAAAACATCAATGTTTATAGAGTTTCCATGGACCAGTTTCTGCATTCTAGTCTTCATACTGATGTTGTTCTCTAAATAACTAAAGGGGTTGACATTTTGAGCTATAAAACAAGCATCCCCTTGGAATTTGGATTTGGCTCAGGGGCGACCAACTGTAATAAATTTGCTATGTAGTTAGCTTATGGTTGGGTGGATATTAAATGCTCAGGGTGGATGTTGATGACCACCTTCCTATTCCACTTGGATCCCCACCACCGTCTCTTTCAGCTTTTTGTTTCCTTATTTGTGTAGGCAATTTTTTGGTCCTAAATTTCCACATCCGTCTTGAGGTCCTAAACGATGTTTTTTGGGATAACCATGGCCAACATGGGACGTCGACCAATGTTGACCACTCAAAATTTGTATTCCTAGATATATCTTTCTAACAAGGTCTTGTGCATGTCAAACGAAGAGATTATGCCAAAGTTATAACCCTAAGAAGTATAGATCTTTGATCCTCATTGTAACACAACTCAGAGGCATGTAGCTACCACATCTTTTCTCAGAGATAATCTACCATTTCCCTAGCTAGCCTTATTTCCATTCTTTTTGTAAGCATATTTTAGTATTTGATATTAATGAAATGAAGTGTTATTTCTGCTACATCTTTGTATTTATGGTTATATCTATAATTTGTTGTGTTCTTGTTTAAATTCGGATTAGTGAAATCCCCTCGTTTAGTCACTATCCATCTTAACACACTTAGATAAGTTTAATTTAATTATATATTTGAGTTATGGAATAAGATGTTTCATGAATTTCATATATTTGGTATAAGATCTTACATATCCATGAACGTTAATGGATTCTTGGAAAATGGTGTTTACTATTATGCACAAAATTGGCATAAATCCTCTTATGTTTATGGAAATGATGAATGACTAGACTATGTTATCCAATATTGTTTTTATGGTTAATGTGATTAAATATGTCTGATGTTCACTTTCTTCCTGATAGTAATTAGTTTAGGAATTGATTATCTCAACTTGCTTAGTGGAGTTCTAATGTATAATGATAATATATAACTTTCCTTATGTAGTTATGGAATTTTGAGTATCCCATATTCATGTAATTAATAGAGCAAACATGCTTCTGAATACGATTAACTAGCTTGAAAGAGAGATGCAAAGTTATACAAACTTAGTGCTTTCTCCTTTTAAATTTATTATAAATATGTGATTTTGGTGTTGGAGTGAATGACATGTCTTCCTTTGCACTACGTTGCAACAAATGTATATTTTGGTATCCAGGCCTTAATCCCCTTCTTGTCTAAGAAATGTGTGTGTTGGTTGTCAAAAGTACCTATCCTCCATTACTATCTAGTAGGAAGAGATTCAATATTCAGGATTTTGGGCCCTAATGCTAGTCATTACACACAGAAATCGAGAAATTAGGAAACTGCCCTATTTTCATAGATAAGGTCACTATATTTGAGGTCTCTAGAACCTAAGGCTATGTTCCTCGATGAAAAGAAGGTTGAATTTTAATACTCTTGTGGTCATAACTTGCAAAACAAATTGTGTATGGGTAGTTTCACTATTGTTTGTAAACACCCTAACTTGATGTATTTTCCACCACTAGATTTTCACAACTTTAGGATTCACTACATAAGTATATGCGAAAAGGCCCGACATTGAGGGGCCTAGGGTGGAATCCTACCCCATCGAAACCAGGAACTATGGGTCCCATCGGGCTATCACATCCATGGAGTAGTGACATGAGCCTTAGTGTGGCGAAGCCTAATACTAATTGGCTTATATGGAATTTCGTCCATCAATTGTAAAACATACGCATGTGAAGAGCCTCAATGATAAGGTGATGTATGTTGGGTGAAGATGACCCACATTAAAGGTGTAAAACATCAACGTTTATAGAGTCTCCATGGACCAGTTTCTGCATTCTAGTCTCCATATTGATGTTGTTCTCTAAATAACCGAAGGGGTTGACATTTTGAGCTATAAAACAAGCATCCCCTTAGAATTTGGATTTGGCTCAGGGGCAACTAGCTGTAATAAATTTGTTATTTAGTTGGCTTATGGTTGGGTGGATAGTGAATGATCAAGGTGGATGTTTGTGTCCACCTTTCTATTCCACTTGTATCCCCACCACCATCTCTTTCAACTTTTTAGTTTCCTTATTTATATCATAATTTACTATTTTTGGCAATTTTCGGGTCCTAAATTTCCACATCCATTTTTAGGTCCTAAACGATGTTTTTTGGGATAACCATGGCCAACATGGGATGTGGACCGATGTTGACCACTCGAAATTTGTATTCATGGATATATCTTTCTAACGAGGTCTTGTGCATGTCAAATGAAGATCGTATGCCAACGTTATAACCCTGAGAAGTATAGGCCTTTGAGCGTCATTGTAACACAACTCAGAGGCATGTACCTACCACATCTCTTCTCAGAGATAATCTACCATTTCCCTAGCTAGCCTTATTTCCATTATTTTTTAAGCATATTTCAATATTTGATATTAATGAAATGAAGTGTTATTTCTGCTACATCTTTGTGTTTACGATTATATCTATAATTTGTTGCGTTCTTGTTTAAATTCCGATTAGTGAAATCCCCTCCTTTAGTAGGTATCCATCTTAACACACTTAGATAAGTTTAATTTAATTATATATTTGAGTTATGGATTATGATGTTTCATGAATTTCATATATTTGGTATAAGATCTTACATATCCATGAAGGTTAATGGATTCTTGGAAGATGATGTTTACTATTATGCACAAAATTGGCATGAAGCCTCTTATGTTTATGGAAATGATGAATGACTAGACTATGCTATCCAATATTGTTTTTATG
This sequence comes from Pinus taeda, assembly GCA_000404065.3. Taxonomy (NCBI): domain Eukaryota; kingdom Viridiplantae; phylum Streptophyta; class Pinopsida; order Pinales; family Pinaceae; genus Pinus; species Pinus taeda. Next base: position 44,433 of record APFE030519893.1, read on the forward strand.
GTTAATGCGATTAAATATGTCTGATGTTCACTTTCTTCTTGATAGTAATTAGCTTAGGAATTGATTATCTCAACTTGCTTAGTGGAATTCTAATGTCTAATGATAATATATAACTTTCCCTATGTAGTTAGAGAATTTTGAGTATCCCATATTAATATAGCATACATGCTTCTAAATACAATTAACTAGCTTGAAAGAGAGATGTCGATTTATACAAACTTAGTGCTTTCTCCTTTTAAATCTATCATAAATATGTGATTTTGGTGTTGGAGTGAATGACATGTCTTCCCTTGCACTGCATTGCAACAAATGTATAGTTTGGCACCGGGGCCTTAACCCCCTTCTTGTCTAAGAAATGTGTGTATTGGTTGTCAAAAGTACCTATCCTCGATTACTATTTAGTAGGAAGAGATTCAATATTCAGGATTTTGGGGCCTAATGCTAGTCATTACACAGATAAATCGAGAAATTGGGAAACTACCCCATTTTCATAGATAAGGTCACTATATTTGAGGTCTCTCGAACCTGAGGCTATGTTCCTCAATGAAAAGAAGGTTGAAGTTTAATACTCTTGTGGTCATAACATGCAAAAAAAATTATGTTTGGGTAGTTTCACTATTGTTTGTAAACACCCTAACTTGGTGTATTTGCCACCACTAGATTGTCACAACTTTAGGATTTACTACATAAGTATATGCGAAAAGCCTTGACATTGAGGAGCCTAGGGTGGAATCCCGCCCCATCAAAACCATGACCTATGGGTCCCATCGGGATATCACATCCATGGAGTAGTTACATGAGCCTTAGTGTGGCGAAGCCTAATACTAATTAGCTTATATGGAATTTCGTCCATAAATTGTAAAACATAGGCATGTGAAGAGCCTCAATGATGAGGTGATGTATGTTGGGGCAAAGATGATGCACATTAGGGTGAGCATTATCAAACTCTCATGCCTTTGAGCCATCGTGTATGTAGATAAGTTACATGAGGCATTGCAACTAGGAACTTGACCTAACATGACATATGCAAGCGGGTGAAACCCATCGGCCTTTGGGCCTCTGGAATCCCAAAGATGTTGTGTAAAGTAGAGGCTAGTAGGTGAAAGACAAAACTAGATTGTATATGGGTGGATCTTAGAAATCATTTGTGATTTTAGGCCATCCAGTTCCCAGACTGGGATGGAACAAAAACTAAGGCCAAAGGAAATTGTCTAACATGATAGTGACCTACGGCTTCCCAAGCCATTCCTTGGAATTTTCATTTGATGACTAAACATTATAACATGCATAATGACCCATCTTCCTTGGCACAAGGACCCTTAAGACCCCACTTGATGAAGATTTGACAGTACCACATGGGTTAGGTAGGGGCCACATGGGCTAGGCAGGGGCCACGTGGCGACCCATAGACTAACGTGGATCCTTATTATTGGCTAAAATTATAGAAAACATAACATTCGATATGGAACTTGGATTGAGGTAACATTTATGTAACTATAAAGCTCTCAATGTGCTAAATCGACTGGTAGTATTAGTTTAAGATTTGAGGGCTTTGATAAAAAGAGGTTATGGTAAGTCCACCTTCACACCAAACCTTTGAGATCAGGTTAAAAAAAGTTGGTAACACTCCCATAGTATGTGATGGCATAAGGGGGAGAGAGGTGGTTATAGATTAGTATTGGAGCATTGTTTCAAACATTATGCCTAGAGGGCCAGAGATACAAAACATCAATGAAGTGGGAGCTCAGATACATAATAGTATCAAAGAAAAGGATCAACACCATTTTTTGTGTGGTCATACGAAGAAATGTCTGGCATTGATCCTAGCATTGTTGTTCATGAAATCCCAACTTATCCTCACACAAAGCCCGTTCGCCAACGACTCTGCCCAGTGCACCCTAGGAAAGTCACCTCTATCAAGGGTGAAGTTGAAAACTTCTCAAATCTAGATTCATCTATCTGATCCCTCTTATAGATTAGGTGTCAAATATTATCCCAGTGACAAAGAAAAAAGGCATGATTTGCGTTTATGTTGATTGACGTGATCTCAACTGTGCCTGTCCTAAGGATAACTACCCTACTCCCTTCATTGATCAGATTATTGATGAATGTGTTGGGAGAAAATTATTTTCCTTTATGGAGGGGTTTTCTAGTTACAACCAGATTAAAATTGTGCTGGCCAATCAAGAAAAGACTGCTTTTATCTATCCGTGGGGTACTTTCGCGTACAGAATGCTCCCTTTCAGCCTAAAAAATGTTGGGGCTACATTTTAGCGATCGATGTCCTATGTGTTTCACAATATTCAAGACATCGTTTAGCCTTACTTGGATGACCTTCCTGCTCATTCTCGTAAGTGTCAAGATCACCTTGACCACCTATGACATATTTTTCTTTGTTGTAGACACTACAACATTCTTTTAAACCTCCATAAATGTGTTTTTTGCAGAGAATCTGAATGACTCCTCAGCTTTATCATTTCCAAGGATGGTACCCTCCTTCATCCACTTAAAGTCGAGGCTATTGTAAATTTAGCCCCTCCATCTTCATTGCACCAACTCTAGAGATTGCAAGGAACTGAAAATTTCCTCATTGTTTCATACCCAATTATGTTGGGCTAGCCTCAAGATTTACCCAGTTGTTGAAGCAAGGCATGCCCTGTGTCTGGGAAGAGGTTTCCCAAACATCTTTAGATGAACTCAAGGATGTCCTCGTAGATGCTCCTTTGCTATATCCCTCGAATTATCATTGTGATTACTTCCTTTACCTAGTTGCAGCCCCTAGCACCATTTCTATGGTATTGGTACAAGACGACGATGAAGGCAATGAACATGTTATCTACTAACTTATTCCTAATCTCCTCGACATTGAAACACGTTATGCCCATGCTGAGAATCTGGCTTTGGCTTCCATACAGGTTGTTTAGTGCTTTCAGCACTACATTCGCTTACACAATACTACTATGATTTTTGAATGCAACCCCATGACCTACATCCTGACTCGTCAGTTACTGGGGGGGGAATATTCTAAATGGATCATCATCATGCAAGAATTTGATTTGGTGTTTACCACTGCCAAATCTAAGAATTCACTAGTTTTTTTCGAGTTCATTTGTTCCCTCCCTTCTACGTCTCTCCCCACTTGCACAAATGAACATCTCCCGAATGAGACTATTTTCTTGATTAGCACCCTTGACCCGTGGTATGGTGATATCATCGTGATGGATTCAACATCACTCCCAACCCTACCATATTATTGGCAATACTTTATACCGTGTCAGTGTCGATTTAGTTCTTCATCAATGCCTTACTCTCGAGGAGGCTGAGAGAGTTCTCAATGATTTCCATTTTGGGGCATGTGGTGGTCATATGTCTGGCTATGCTACCGCTCAAAAAATCCTTCACGCTGGTTATTCTAGCTGTTCATTTTTAGGGACTGCATCCTTTTTGTTCGCAAGTGCCATGAATGCCAAATTCACCAATGCAAGAGGCATGCCCCACCCACTCACCTATAGCCCATCATTACCGTTGGTCCTTTTTCCAAATGGGGCATTGACTATATGACATGTAACCCTTTTTCGACTGGGGGGCATGGTTATATTATCATTTCTGTGGATTATTTCACAAAATGGGCCAAAGCGATGCCTACATACTTTAGAGATGATAAAACACTGGCTCAATTTCTTTTCAATCACGTTATTTCCAGGTTCAGTGTACCTCAAGCCATTGTCATAAACCATGGCTTCCATTTCCGAGATTACATGATGGCTGAGCTAACCTCTACGTTGTGTTTGTGCTACGATGGCTCAACCCCTTATTACCCTCAGGCCAATGGTCAAGTTGAAGATGTAAACAAAGTTTTGGTTACAATGCTTTAGCGTACTATTGGGACGCACAAGTCAAATTGGCATCTCATGTTGTTCTCAGCTTTGTGGGCTTACTGAACCTTGAACAAAGACGCAACTGGTTTCACACCATTCTAGTTTATCTATGGTCTGGAAGCAACATTACTGATTGAATGTGAAATTCCTTCACTCAATCTAGCTGTCGAACTTCTCCCTGAAACATCACCTCAAGAAGAGTGTCTCTTATATTTAGAATGGTTGGATGATACTTTTCATCTCACTACTTTGGTCATCGAATCACAAAAGAAGTGAGTCAAGTCCCATTTTGATCGGTCATTCTCCCCGGTGTGTTCTCCGAGGGTGATTTGGTTTTACTATACGATCAAGCTAATGATAAGCTAGGGGTAGGCAAGTTCGAACCCATGTGGCAGGGCCCTACATTGTCAAATGCATTTTGCAAAAAAGGGCATACGAGCTTATTGATTATGAAGGCAATACTTTGGACAAGCCCTGAAATGTGCTTTATCTCAAAAAGTACTATGCTTAGGTTATCTTGCATGGTTACTTGTGTACATTAGTGTGTCATTCATTTTTGTGCAGTGTGGTTTGGTGTGTTAGTTTTCAAACAGCTTTACTATTTACTATGTTTTCCCTGCTTTGTATATGTTTGTGACTCCTCACATCGGTTTTCCTGATGGTGCTTATCGTCATACCCAGAATCTATCCTCTACAGCATGGGCTATTTATGACCCTCACTGTGAATTGATTGACCTTCAAGTTATTTTTTAGGTCGTAGAGCTAATAACATTATTGAATATAGTGCAGTCATCGAACTGCTGTCAAAAGTCATTGCTCTTAACATTCGTGAATTGGTTGTCAACCTAGATTCACAACTTGTTGTCCTTCGACTCAACGGGCAATATTCTGTCAGAAACCCTCATATATTGAGAATGTATCTACGTCTTCGTCTACTAGAAAGGAATTTTTATTACATTACATATCATCATATCCATAGACACATGAATACATTGACAGATGCACTAGCTAATTATGTGTTGGATAGACATTTACTAAACATGTGAAAAGCCAAAACAAATCATTGTAGCATAGTCAAAAAGAAAATACAACATATATATATATATATATATATATAGTGATAATGTTTGATACATAAAAACCCCAAAAAATAATATGTGTGTTCAAATAACATCAGTGGCTCACAGGCCTCATATATCCGTGGCACACAGACCTCAAAAAATGTAAAATGCTGGACTTAGGAACTAATCAGCATGGTGATCATGGTATCATGAAACGACTTGTGCAACATGAGTTAGCAATCGGTGAATCTGATCTGATACTCCCACCGTGTGCCTCTGGTACTTGCGAGGAATGTCTCCCACCCGAGCATACTCTGGGATACAACGAGTCAACCTGTCAAGGTTCCTCGAGATCTCCTCCTCGTTGTCACTCTACTTCTAGTAAGGAGTGACATCAAACTGGCGAGCGATGTGCCTAGCTATTGGGACATCCAGGCAGGACGCTCTGGTTCATCATCTACATTGACAAAACGAAATGTTATAAACACATATATACCAAAAATAATTAAAAATATCACAAATTAAAAATTGATTTTTTACCTTCATCATCGAACTCCTCCCCATCTAGCAGCGGCATGTCTGGATCTTCGCCGAAGTCAGTACCAATGTATGGTCAATCCTCCATGACGATCAGTTGTCTTCATAGCCATCAAAAGAAGGCAGGCATGTAAGACATATGCTAGCCCCTAGTGATCCTAGGCATCAAACAATTCCAACGGTCTCATGGCATCCGCGGGTCTACCTCAGTCAGCTGGTACTGAAACAATAGCTCCCATTCCAAGAAAAAGGTGACTAGTACGAATCCAAAGAAAAATTGCTTTAGATTCCCCACCTTAGCTTTTGTCCGCTGGTGGTTTATGTTGATATTCATGGCTTCTGCCCAATTGAAGATCATCATTGCTGTACAGTCGATGGAATATGGAAATTTCAACTTGTTAGTCTCGTGCACTGCTTAGGACCCCGCCACTCTGTTGATAGTCAAGAGTAGCACTCTCAGTGTCAGATCTCGCATTGTTGCAATCTCAATCTTGCCACTCTTGGATTTGAGGGCATCAGGAAAATGTTCGACAAGCAGCATGGATATGCTTGCCCTAATCGATCAGGATCTGCATAGGCTGATTGGTTCCCCTCTCCTAGACAATCTTGCGATGAAATATATGTGTGAAGTTTCTAACTCCGGCTCCTCATCACCAATGATGAATATTTCCTGATTTATGTCCCAGAGACTAATCAGGTATTGAAGCAGCTCAGGTTGGGCCTACATCCTTAGTGTGGGAAAGAAATTGAGGAGCCCACAGTTCCTCAAAATGTTCAGAAAATTTGGATCATTCGTTGTCTGGGTGTCCACATCTTTGTTCTCACGTTCTTTCCAGTCTACCATTTTCGATGATTCTTTCCTCCAAAAACCATGTATTCAAGTCAATAATCATTTTTGGCAATAAAATTTGGATTCTAACGGTGGTTTAGAGAGGAAAAGGGTTTTTCCTTGTTCACAGTGTCGACGAGCCTATTTTAAAAATAGTTGTGCCGATGGTGCAATAGCGCATCTTAATCACCCTTGACCGATGCGATTCCATGCTCGGAACTTGCATCGACTGATGGTGACTTTTTTTGACAAAACCTCCCTCACAAATCCAAAAAATGGATGAAAACAGGAATAAATGGTATGGAAATGGAGCTTAGGGCCTTATCTGTTATTTGTAACTGGCAACTCGGCGAGTGACCTTTTGGATCTCCTGCAATCTGCTCCAGAATAATTAGGGAAAATGTGGGTGAAAAGTTTTTCACAGCAAGGTAAAATGGTAAATGATAAAAAATATATACTTTTCTTCCTTTTTATTCAGTTTTTCATGAAATATTAGGTTTTGTAAGTATTTTGACCAATTTTCCTCAAGAATTGGATAATGCACTTTACCTTTTTGCACAACAATAGGTGATGGATGTTTGTTGTTGATGTCGATTCACGCTTCTGCGCTTTTCTTGACTCGTAAAATGCAAGTGAAAAGATTTCCAAGTATTTTTCCCTTTTGACTCATAAAAGAGAATAAAATGGGGAGTCTTCTTTCAAGCTCTTTTTTGACCCTTTAAACACAAAAATATAGTCGAGCCCTTTTCATTTCAAACTTGTTAACGGATGCGAAAAGTTGTGCACCTATTATACGTTTACCCATTTTTTAGGCTGGGATGCACTATTTACGAAAATGGTATTCCTTGATTGAAATGGTCAAGCGGTTCTCTCAAGTATCATTTTCTCCCTTTTCGAGCTTAAGAGACACAAATATATGAAAAGGGCCCATGTGGAGTTTTCATCTTCATGTCTTTTTCAAACTCTCTAAACATGAAAAAGGTATCGAGTTGCAACTTTGTCAGATTCGTTAAAACATATAACAACATCAGATTCATCACCATGATGAAGATGAGCTTCTCCCTCCTAGGGCTCGTTAAACTTACTAGGTCAGATTCATCTGAAGGATGAAATTATAGTGCAAGCATATGCTATCCCCTTCAAGTTTGTGATTAAAATATAATTGGGGTACCTCCCAAGAATGGCAGGGGAAAATTTGGAAATTCAATCAGTTGTGTCGGCAACCCACTCTTGAACATGACACTTTCTACTTCGTGTCGGGTTGGGATATCCTTACTTCATCATTGACCTTCCTGGGTTGAGCCATTTATTTTTTCCTTCCATTTGATATCTGCCACGTCATCATGACCACCAATATTGTCGATCCAAGGGCTTCCAAACTTCCAGTCATGTCACTGATATGTTCAAGAGTTGTCCTTCTGCAGTTACACTTACCCTTGATTCTTTGTATCATCCAAAATATTTTTTCATCCCTTTGTTTCGTGTCGATGATGTGGGATACATTATGGCCCTCCTTCGACATGGTTGCCTCATGTCGACTTCAACTCATTATATAGGAAGTTAACCGAGAGATTCCCTTCTGGTACCTTAGAGCTTGCATGCCCTAATGGAAAGTTCTTCGCACTCGACGACAAGTTCAGATCATTGGCTTTCGATCTAGTGATTTCACGGGTGTTCAACTTTAGTTCCTATATTCGCATTCCATGGATTGTGCTGCTAGTACTTTGAGGACCATTGTCATTATTGGTGGTTTCTCTCGTGCTTGTTAACGGCTCACATCATTGGCTGGTAATCAAGCGATTTTCTATCATGTTTGATGTCAACAAATCTATTCACAGGTTAGAATTTGTACTTTGATTGAGTCATGTTGGAGCGAAAGACCCTCGGCTCAGATCATAAAAGTCTAGGTTGCGAAGTGGTGTGACATGATTATGTTGATATACATGTCTCTTTTAGATGGATGGCTACGACTATACCATGAGTTATCATATGTGATCCTTCTCATTGTTGGATGGCTACGACCATACCTTGGTTTCGATATGATCCTCTTTATTGAATGGCTCTACTGATGCCTGGATCCATTTACATGACCATTCTATGGAAGGCTGCATCCATACCATGATTCATGTATCATTTGAAAAGTTTTCAATTATGTATATGTATATTTACTTGCTTGTAGGTTTTCCGACGACAGATTCCAATTCCCTGCACTGATTTATAAAGCATTTCATCCCTCACTCTAGTTCGTCCTTCACGCTTTAGGGAGCATCTGTTACACAACATTTTGTCATTGTTCCTATACTCCCCATTTCTTAATCCTAGAGGACCTATACAGTGAACCCTACATGCTTTCCCTTCAGAAGAAACTCCTATTGTGTCCCTCTTCATGAGCTAAACAATTATCTTTTGCACCATTTCCCCAAAATCTTCTGTTTTTACCAATTTACAAGATTGGCGCTAAAGAGCCTTGTCCTCCTCATGCCAATATGTAGGGATTAACATTGTCCCCAGCGCTGACCATAGCGACTGAGGTTTTTCCAATCGCGTCGATCCTCTTTTGGAATGTTTTTTAAATAAGGAGCCGAAGTTTCCATCACTAGAAGCTTCGTAATGAAATTTTGGTAAATGGTTGAGCTAGATGGAGTTGAGAATGTTAGTTTGGGCTCCTCTCCCCTATAAGGATGGAACTACCTCAAGAGATAAGACCTTCTCCCATGAGAAGAGGAACCATGTCACATCCATTCATGCTATATAAATGTTCATTTTTCCCAAGCACAAGCTAGTGTTAATGTTGATGTGCTAGTGCTAATTAAGTTTGGAGTGAACAACAAGCTATCCATAGTTGTAGCTCTCTAGGTTTGTGTGAGGGAGAAGTGTGAATTTGGTTTCGTGTGAAGCCTAAAGGGAAGAGACTTAAAACTATCATTGTTGAGGCCATCATGGAATTCTAACGGAAGTGCGTGGGAACCTAGTTTTATCGGAGGAGAATAGCAACATCAAGGAAATTGTTGTAATCTCTTCTTGATTCAATATATATGCAATTATAGATTGATTTCGTCAGTAATGTGTCCTCTCACATGTTTATGGCTTAATGTTTCTTGAATTCTTAAGTAGGTTGAATTACAATTTGTCTATATCACGGTTGTTGTTTGCTATTATTTACTTGTTGCAGGCATTTGAAGAAGGAACCGGAAAATAGCTAGAGTGAGCAAGCAAGGTCATCATCAAATGGGATAAGCGTACTAAGAGGTAGGCCCTCTTAATTGGTTCTAACCTAAGGAAATCTTCCATAGAATGTATCGATTGTGGCTAGAACCATTATCGGGCTAGAGGAATTGTTTGTGTCTGTGCTCATAATTTAACTTCACCACACTTCTCATAGAGTATAATGCTCATGGAGCTTAAATCAAAATAACTTTGTCTACAACTATGAATTTGATTTTTGAACTTTGACTCTAGGATGTAATAGTACAATTATGATTATCTCTAACTCAAGCTAACTTGACAAATATTCAAACCTATAGCAGACCATCAATTCCATTAATTCCCACCTTGTTAGATACATGTTTAGAAGATGAGATAATCTTCACTACAATATTGGTCAATACTTTTGAACATATCGTGTGGTATGCCTTGTAATTCTTCTTGTTTTTTTTAGACCAATCCCAAGAAGCAATCCATTGAAAATTAATTTTCTCTCTTGTAGTATTATTATGGCTAAAACATATGTTTGAATGATGATTCTTCTTTCCACAATGTTCACAAGGATGAATATCATAAAAATAATATTTCTCATGTGCAACTCTGTCACAATATTGGCATCTAATAATTTTTTATGGGAAAATATCATATAGAAATCCAACACTACGAAACTGTATAGGCTTGGAAAAATCAAGGACATGAAAAGACATATCTTTATCATATCCAACACCCTTTTTTTTTTTGCGCATAATTTCTTCCAAAGATCTCATAAAGGTTTTGTAAATGACATGTTTCATATCTGTATGCAAATGATCCTTCTATACACTTGCTTTGTTGCTGCACTGAACTACTCCATTACCATTTTCTAACTACGAATCAATCTCTAAATGTTGATCAATCTTTGGGTCATGTTCAAACAAGTTGGTATGAACAAAAACAAGTTCATAATTAAAACTCATATTTATTTCTCGTAGTTTATCCTTTTGCAATTGTGACTCTATTATAAGAAATTCAAATGTCTCTTACACATTTTTTAATCAATTTCTAATTTTAGACATGGTGTCCTTGTTAACTTGGATTGTATTACGAACAAAAGATATCATTAAAGTGTTTAATATCTCTATCAAATAATTAATTCTCACAATTTCTCCAACTTATTATCATAAAACAATCAAATTTGAAAAGGGTGTCTACCACCACTTATATTACAATATAAAACATAATCTATAGTCAAATTTGACAAATAAAATATAGAAAATTCAGAAGCTTGCAATAAATATAACCAGCCTTCAAAATAGAACACCATTTAAAAAAATCTACTAACACCCGGGCCAACTTGGCAGCGGCACAACCTCCAAGTGAATCTCGAATTTTACATGACATTTCTCAAATCCCAATACCTTAAATCTCCCTGCAGACTAATCCTGCCAATGTGACATCGTAATATGGATTGTAGTTTGACTAAATTCATAAAATCTCATTATCCTCTCATTCTAAATCTCCCTCAAATCCTCCTCGTGCTCCTTTCCTGCGCCCACTCAAATCCCAATTTAGTCAAGCTCCCTCAGACTCCTTGTGATCCCTCTACATCTCCTCCGCTCCTCCTCTTCTTTCTTCTATTTATTTTCCTTCATTTCGCTCCCTTCCCCACCTCTTGTCGTGGTTTGACCCCTCCCATCACACCCTCTCTCTCCCCTCCTACTACGTTTCCTTCCTCACCTCTGTCGTTTTGCGTCTTTTTTATTGCATTTCTCCTCATATTCTGTAGGCCAACTCTCCTGCTTCCCTTCTCCCTTTGCGATCCTCAAATTCATTGCCATCCTATTGTGCTTTGCCTCTATCTTTCTCCACCCAGATCCATCTTCATGTGAATAGTACCATATTCCTATGCACAGACCCAACTTCCTCCCTTTCTTCAATCTTCTTCCTTCTTCAATTTGGGTCTCCTCTCCGTTGTTCTCTCTTTCTCCTCGCTGTCACAGTAGTCTTATTTAATCCTCAATCTCCAGAGAAGAGTTTGGGCAGCTCCCTATGCAGCTATGGAAATGAATCCATTAGATAGAGCCTCCCAAAATTATAAATGTGTTGTATGTAGGATAAACAAATTTATGATAGATCAACTTCGTGAGACAGTTGAGGACTTTAGGCTTCAATCTAAGTCTGAGAATGCTCTCTTGAAAAAACAACTCAATGATCAGAACTTTGAAATAGCTACATTCAAAGATAAGTGCCAACACATGGAGGACTCTTTCAACTATCTCAAGGGCCTCATCATTAACCAAACCGATGAGAACTCTAACTACTAGGGCAGTAGGATCAGGTCTCAACAAGAACCTTCAGTCAATCAGTTCTAGATGATCTCATATGAGATTCTTCTTTGGCATTCTAGCCATTGAACTTAAGTTTTCATATGTTTTGTAAATGTAAATATTTGGTCAATCAGTTTGTAAGGCTTTATAAGCACAATGTATTAGGAATTATGGGTAATTTTGGATGTAAGGCTTAGGGAACCCAGGACCGCACTCCCTCTTCTTCCTATATCAGTGAGCTAATCTCCAAAAAACATCTATTGTATTGAGAGCTCACTGTTTTCTTTTGGAATAGAAATCTCAATAATTGATGTTGTTAAAAACAAAAAATTAGGACACCATTTCATTTGTAATTATTTCAATCAAATGTCGTCTAGATGTTCTACAAAAATGTTTTTGAAAAAATATGGGAGCATACATCCACTAGAACAACCCTACTCTACATAATGTAATCTATTCGACCCAAAAAACTTTGATTTCACTACGCAAGAAAGTAATGGTAAACTGCAATATTGACATCAACAATTTCCATGCCCGTGCTTCCAGTTGCCTCTGGAATTGGTTTGAACATACAATAGTTGTTTGGTTCGAGGGCAGAAGGAATGAATGGGTGGTGTACATCCATGAAAAGTAAAGGATTTTGATTAGATTAACAATGCCTTGGAATAAGTGAGATTTGTGTGGGCAAAACCATTTTTGAAGCATCGATGGATCAACCACAAGCTCTATGCTAATGTTCAGTGAACAATATCCATTGAATATTCCAACCTTGGTCCCCGATGAAATGTTCAATGCCTCCTCCTAAATTAATGCAAAAGTAAGAAAAAATAAATGTTCAATGCCTCCGCATAAATTGATGCCAAAGTAAGGAAAAATGAAAAATAGAATAGTAAGCTCTGTTGCATGATAGATTTCCTGTAATTGATTGTAAAAGAGAAAATCCTAACAACATAGTAAACTAATATGTTGTTGGTATATTTTGCTGTAAGTGGCCAGTAATTATCAAAATATATCGAAATTGAATATGTCACGCATTTCCTATTATATGAACTTGGAGAGAAAAATCAATGGAATCAATAATCTATAAATCTGCTGCTGCTAACAACTCTCCCAAAAAATTGGTGATGGTTCGAGATTTGATTGGCATGTGAGAAAAGTTGTTCGAAATTCGCAATTGCCACCACAAATTAGACCTTATCCAACATGTTGAGAAATTGCTTCTCTGCGACAGCATAGTGAGAGGTTCTACAAAATCTTTATCCAAATTTGTTAGGTTTGTATAGCAACTTGTCATTTTGTGAGCTTGGTTCAGGTTACAAGTGTTTTGGTGGGTTTGGTACATGAGAATAGTTAGTTTTAAAATGTTTTTCTGTGTTTGGTATTCTTTGAATTTCTTAAAGGGGAATTCATACGACCCTCTTTTCTTTTAACAAATTTCCTTTATTAAGATATAATTAAAATGCTATATTTCATTTTAAAATTCAATATTGAGAATATTAAATAAAATATAATTTTCACTTTTATCATATATGTTTATTATGATACAGTTATTAAAGAATTATATAAATAATTGTAAATTATTTCTAAAATTTTAAATAACAAATTTAAATTATCAAAGTCACATTTCTAATATAACCGACTTAGATCTATCTTAACTCATATAAAAACATTTCAACTATGATATCAACTTAATTTATATATCATAAATAAATTTGATTTGGATGAAATTAAACTCGTACAAAAATATCTTAACTATGATGTCAATTTACATAACTTACATATATGAAACACTTATTAATTTTCAATTGGATAAAACTTACCTCACAATTTCTTTTTTAACTATAATATCAATTTACTTAATTCATTAATATGGAATATATATTCTTTTTTACTTTTAAGAAAATTTAACTCACCCAAAAACATTTTTAACTATCATATACTAATTACTTTTTCCTTTGATAAAATTTACCTTACACAAAACATGTTTTAACTATGACGTTAATTTACATAAATTTTGCAGGCAACATTTTAGTTTTGTATGTATTCCAATTTCATGCATGTAATAGAAGTTGAATTGTGTTTATTCTTTCACGTTAAAAAAAAACCAAACATCTTATATGATTTTTTACATTACGGATAAAATAAAATCTAATATTTTTTTTGTAATGCTCTCAAAGCTAAGTGGAATAAGGAATAAGATGTTGGTATTCGGTAAGTTTTTTGTCTCAATGTGAAGCTTAGAAAAATTTACAAACAAATAATGTAATTTCATTACTATAGGTTACATATTATATACTTTAGGAATTTTTGAAAAGAAACGTATCTTAATTTATTTAATTAAATATTTTAGCACCAATTTTGTTGGCTTAGGGGGTCTTGACCCCGGTTTAGAGTTAGTTGTGCCAAACAAATCCCTACACTACTGGCCCTTTCAGCATCAATCCATGTAGCGCAGACTGAAGTCTCACCAAAGCAGTATGAGGGGATGCTAGAACCAAGTTTCCACATCTAGAGATCAGTGTGATGTCTTTTTATAACCTAGATCTGCCTTCGCGTAGATGTCTAGGCCTTTAAGGCTTAGCACAGTAATTTCCTTCAATTGGCCTCCAAACCTCTGCAATGGTTTACAACTGGATTTTGTGGACCCTAATCAGGAAAATTAGCTACTTACGTGCACCATGGATTACCCTTAAGTCAATATTTACTCAAATCTACCTAAGTGTTGGATAAATTTAACAGAAAGTGTTACGATATTCACGTAATTACTTAACATTAATTGCATTAAGATAATAAGACAGATCAGGTAAATTCGCGCATCAAAACATCATTATTTAATAAAGACATAATTTTATCACAGCATATATCACAATCACACATAACAGAAGTAAATAGATAAAACACGGGAATTTCTAGAACAATCTTCTTTATTGATCTTTAGTATAGATTTAGAGACTCAATACTTCCCTGCGCACTCAATTGCACGGGTCCGCACACTCAGCTGCAGACATTACTCTTGGCCTCTACTTACTTAGCTGTAGAGCTTTTTCCCCTCTAAGACTTACTTCTTTGTGCTAGACTCCTTCATTCGTACCCATAGACAAAACATAGATCTACCTTAGACTCTTTAAGACACACCTATTTATACAATCCCGTGGTCCGCAAATCATGGGTATATCTCAAAAACCGACTCAGATTTACATGAACGAGGGTAAAAACCCTTTTTGACTCATAGCTATCTTCGTGCTCCACATTCACAATTTGCAGAGACTTTACTTCTTTTTACATCAAAATTTGGGCTTTTGCCCCAAAATTGACTCAGGGGACCCCATCCCAATAGGAAACTGACACAAAAACACATATTTCATTAAAATTAGGAATACTATATTACAATAAGATTACTAGAATTGAGTTTTATGGGTACTTTGAAATTCTAGATCCATTTTTTAATTCCAAATTTAATGAAATATGTGCTCAAAGGTCATGATTTGCCCCCTAGTCGCTCGGCTGGCATGGTGATCTTGCTGTGAAGATCCCCTAGCTCCACCTGCATGATTGCTACTTCATCTGCGCTCTACATGGCTTCCGGCTTCACCTGTTTGACCAGCTACTCTATAGTTGGTCCTTCGCCAGATCGCTTGATATTCTGTTGATTGAGCTGCAAGTTCATCAACTTTTGCTGGATGTTGGTTAAGATTTTGTAGGCTTCGTCCAATGAAGGACCCAACCATGCCTAAAGCACTACCTCTTTTTTATGTTTCGCTTCCACTTGTGCAAGGAGCTTCTTTGCCTCCTCTACGTTGTAACAATGGTGCACGTCGTTGACCTTACTTCGTCGTACTACTGCTGGAGCTCATGGATCTTGGTATCCAATATCTGCATAGTGGGATCTTCCTACAGGCTCGTCACAACTTCCATGGCCTGTTCAAATAAGGTTGCGTAGTTAATGACCCCAACATCCATAGTAGCTATCCCTTCGTTGACGATAGAATTGTGTTGTTCCCTGACTTCCAATGGGGTCAAAGACTATGACTTAAGCTCCATTTCCATGATTTTCATGTTGAGTTCAAGTTAAATTCTCACCACCTATTCCTTCGCCTCATAGACACCCACAACCAGCTTTCAGATCTTGGCCTTGAACCGTGCCTCCTCAAGGATGTGCAACTCTAGCACTGTCCTGCATGACTCTACAATCGCAACCGCGAGCTGGCCACTCTGTGCCTGGATTGTATCCCTCTCCTTCAGCACCTCCATCTTGTCGGTGAGTATTTATTTGTTGTTCACCCTCTACTATTTGATTAAACTAAGAGTGCGCTGCTCCTGTGCTCGCAATTGCGCTATCACACCTATCTGTAATGCGTGAAGATATTCATTGGGGAGCGTTGCAATGTTGAGGTCAATGTTCTTTAAGGTGTTGATGATGATCTTATCATTGGCTGACTCCACGCTCAGGGACCCTTCTAGTAGTGTGACTGTCCTCAGATCCATTGTCCTAATGAACTTTGCAGTGTGACTTGTCCCTAGTGCCAAGGTCGTTTGCCGGCAGTCACTTGTCATGCGCCCACCTAAATTTTGCTAGTCTAGATCTATAATTCAAGCAGATCCTTCTGAATGTTTCCTAAGGACTGCAAGTAATGTTGCTCAAACTGCTGCAATAGTTTGACTATAGTGTCATGCACTTTGTCCCTGATCTCATCAAGATCGCCCTCCCATCAGTGTAATGGGATCTAACGGTGGCTTAGTTGCCTTTGTCTTCTTTTGGGACCCCTCCTTCTGATGTTCTTTGTACCTCTTTACTTGAAATGGAGTGCTCTATCCCTCATTGCCTCCACCACCCTGCGCCGATTGCTCTTCATCTTCGGTTTTGGGTTAAGGGGGTTTACCGCTTCACTCGTAGTCTCACCATTCCTGTTGAACCTATTATTTTGCAGCACGCTCCCTTTCCAGTCGAGACCTCTCCTCGACCTCCTTCCTTCATTGAGCTGCCAAATTTTGTGCCTCCAAGATCGCTGCATCCTTACTCTTTTTCTCTGTTGCGCTCCCCATGCCATTACTTGTACCTGCATCCAAGTCTTACGAAGAGTGACAATCTGCTGGCCAGCACTTAATTACTACATGAATTGCATCATCCATAGCAAGATATGGAAAATCAAACCACTTCTGCTCCAGATCCTTTTGCCGTCGGATATAAAATCAGTGGAAGTCCCCCTTGAATTACACATACTTTGACAATTGTTCATACATGGTTGGGGACAGCCGTGGGCACTGGTTGGTGGCCATGCAGATGCTCACTTCCATCAAAACCCAGAAAATATTCATTTCTATGATCCGCGCGGGGTTCATCATGGCCTAAAGGGAGGGAAACTATGCAGCCTCTAGCACACCTACCTCCAATGGAGGAAACTAAATGTCCTCCAGTAGCTCCCAAGCAACCAGCATAATGGAGAATAGCAATCATGCGTAGTGGAAGGTCGTGCCCTCGTCTTGAGCCTCGCGACAATTCACAAGGAACTAAATACATAAATAGTGTGACTAGTTAAACTTCATGCCCTCTGCACATTGTGCAACTAACGAGATCACAGGCGCCAGAACCTCATCCGTGTGACACTTCCTCATGACCTTTCCGATCAGTATCTACATGGAAATTTTCACCGAGGGATTGTTGATGGACGTTATGGAGTACTCGCGCGGCTTCTTGAGAATCTTAAATTTCTTTTTCATCTTTTGTGCCAAGTCCTGCTCGCTTGTTTTCTGCCAAACTCCTTGGCCAGATACAATCCTTCAAGTGGTAGGAGTGTGATCCTGTAGATGAGCATCTCCGTGATGGGGATAGGATCGCCAAGACATAAGCACCCATCATGGACCAGAGTCAGTAGCTACCCTATATAGGTGGTATTTATGTTAGAGTGCTGGTAGTTGGGCACCCACAGCAGGTTCAATAACATGGATTGCTGGAATTCACGAATCCACTGAACTATCTCCAACGTAGTGACATCAGAGTCTTTGTAGTGTATCCACTTCATGTAATTCTATGTTGCAAGGTGGGGGAACCTCTCATGGTTAGCCAAGTCCCAATCCTCCATATTTAAAAGGGGAACTCACACCAGGTACAGACCTTCGAAGGTTATCTGTTCCGGTAGTAGGGGCATATGAATGACGAATTTCACTATGTCGAGGTCCTTGATGACCTTCGCCTCCCCTTTACCCAGAGGGATATACTCTGCCAACTTGTAGATGGGCTCTATGCCCTCAATTTCTATATCTTAAGCACTCTCTTCAACCTCCAAGTCTACAACCTTCTCAGGTTGCTTATCCTTCTTCTGTTTTTGAGTAGCATAGTGCTTTCTAGGTGACACGTGCACTAGCATTGACCTTTTCTACTTATATTTCTTCGGCTTGTGGGTCTTGCGCACTGGTGTAGGCTTCGACCTAGGCAACCTTGGTGTTGTAGGGATAGGATTTGGAGCCTCCATGCTCACAACTTCCAGAGCCACTCCTTCAGAGGAAATAGTTCCTGCGGTGCTTGTAGCCTCACTCGGTTTGGACATGGTGCTGTAAATGAATTGTTGGGTTTCCTCAGGTAGATTATCAAACACAGAGCTTATGACCAAATATTCAAAAAACTTATGATTCATAAGTGTTGGACAACATAGTGCAAAAGCTCTAAGGGTGCAAAGTGTTCTCTGCTAGACTGGCACGCTTAATTTATTGGAGATTTTGAATTCAAATCCGATTGTTCCCCCCAAAATACATTCATAAATGTTGATTTAGCGGTAGATCTACAAAGATTCCAACCTTAAATGTCACCCACCTGCTCCTCTTAACCATCTCCTTCCTTTCAAATTATGAAGAGTGACTCTAACTGCCATTTTCTGGTTGTGCTGCATGGTATCTCCCTCCATAACGCATCTCCCTTCGCGTGGCTTCGAGTACTGTGACATCACCCCGTTTCGCGCAACCCCCTATCACTAAGTCCCCAAAACTAGGAAGTGTAGTTTATAGTCCCATGGTCCCTTACATCTACCTAGAACACTAAGACCATCTTGTCGTCATGTAGTCATTGAGATGAATCTCTTGCATATGGCTTCAACTGGCTTCCATTCACCCTTCCCGGGAAAGGTTCTCCATTCAGCTTTGCAAACTGAACCGCATGCCCATCTGTGATTTATTTGATGACATATCTCCCCATCCAGTGCATTTGAAACTTCCCTGGAAACTTATCAAAATTACTATCATATAATAATACCAAATAATTTACCTCGAATGTGTGTAGCTTGATGTGTCGATCATGCCATGCTTTTTCACATTCCATTTGTACTTGCTAATGAAATCCAACCAAGAATCTTTTCTCATTGAGCTCCATCAATTGCATGAGCCATTATTCCAAGGATCCACAGTCTGCCATCCCTGTGAAAGCTGCTATGCGTAGACTAGGCACAATATATTCCATAGGAATCACACCTTCTACACCATAGACCAACTGGAAAGGTGTCTAACTAGTTAGTTTTTTGCAAGTAGTCCTGTACGACCATAATACTGCGGGTATGCGCACATCCCAATCATTCTACTGCGCATTGCAAATTTTGTCAGCACATTCTCTAATATCTTATTGAAGGCCTCCACTATTCCTTTAGCCTGAGGATGATAAAGCGTACTCTTCTGATGATACACCTAAAATTCTTTTCACTGTGCTGATTGTTTCGTTGAGGAAGTGTGTATCACAATCACTTATCAACACTTTTGGCTAGCTAAATTTGGTTAACACATACTCAAACAAGAATTTAGTTGTTGTGGCCCCTATACAATCCTTCATAATATGTGCCTCCGCCCATCTGGTCAGATACTCTATCATGATGATGATATAGCATGCACCTGTTTTCTTACCTAGGGGTTGAATTGGCCCTACAAAGTCAATAGCCCATTTCTCAAATGGTTGTAATGACACCTGAGGATTTAGAGGCAGCTCATCCCTTCATGATGGCCTAACCATTCTTTGACATGCATCACACGCCCTACAATATGCTTTGTTGACATTGTATAATGTAGGCCACCACAACCCTACATGCAGAATATTTTGCGTCATTGCCTTTCCTGCATAATTCCCTCCTGCAGCTCCTCCATGAGCTTCAAGGAGGATGCTATTTTGTTCAAAATCAGGCACATACTGTCAGAGTATCTCATCTGATCCCATATTTTATAAATGTCATGCAATTACCGAGAAATCAGCTGTGTGCAACACCATCTCTTTCTTTTCCTGACTAGTGTAGCCTTTTGGAGCTATCCCTGTTGTCAAAAAGTTGATAATATCTGCAAAGTTGTTGTCTGCTATATGTACCGCAAAGAGCTGCATGGTGAGAAGCCCTTCCTCCAAACTAGTAGGCTCCTCCCCCATTCCAATTCATGACAAATGGTCATGTCCTGCATTCAACCTTCCAAGCTTCACAATTACCTCAAAGTCATATTCTTGAAATAACAACAACCATCTGCATATCTTCCCCCCCAACACAGGTTTATTGACTAGGTACTTCAAGGCAAAGTGGTCTATGTACATCTTGAAATGTCCACCCAACAGATAGTGTCTGAATTTTTGGAGTGCATACACCATAACCAATCCTTCATGCTCTATTGTTGAGTAGTTCTTCTCAGCCTTTGATAATTTCCTACTCGCAAAAGCTATAGGGTGATCCATATCTCCCTCACCAGCCCGTGTCAACACTTCTCCCAACGCAATACATGAGGCATCAACGTGCACATGGAATTCCTTCTTCCAATATGAGAAAACCAAGATCGGCATTGTAACCATCTTTTCTTTTAGGACATCCAAATTGCACTGACATTCTTCATCCCAACATAATGTAGCATCCCTATTGAATAGCTTCTCCATAGGAGCGGTAATCTAAGCATAAGCCTTAATGAACTTTCGATAATACCCAGTATAGCCCAACGTTGCACGCAATTGTTTGACACTCCTTGGGGCCTCCAAATTGACTATTACCATGATCTTGGCAGGACCCACCATTAGTCCTTTCCTGCATACCACATGAACTAGCAAAATGCCAAAGGGGATGCAAAATAAGCACTTCTTCGGGTTCACCACAATCTGATATCTTCGGTAGGTATCCACAAATTCTCCTTCACTAAACAAATTTTATATTGTTTTTGTCTCTATATGTTTTTTCTTAAAAGGTTTAATTGAACAAATATATTTAACATTATAATTATTTTTTATTAATTAGCTGACGTATATTTTACAACGTCTCCATCACATTGTTGTATATAGAACGCTTCTCAATGCAATAATTAATATTAGGCAATATAATAAAAAATATGTACAATAAAATACAATTAATGTGAAAAATGTAAATGTGAAATGTGATTATAATGATAATGTTGAACCTTAAGTGGTTAAAGGTATAATGGAAATATAATAATAAATATGAATTAACATATATTAAATTATAAAGTACAAAGTATAATTCTTTTTAAATGTACATGTGATTATGATTATGATGATTATGGTTGTTGTTATTATTTATATACACTATCTTTGGATTAAAAATTTTACTTAAATTTTTGCATTTTAGGAAAATTGACAAGTTAGGAAGATTATTGATTTTTGAAATATCTTTAAATTCATATTGAGATCTAATATGTGCTATAGAGGAAAATTAACAAGTTAGGAAGACTATTGATTTTTGAAATATCATTAAATTGATATTGAGATTTAATATGTGTTATAGAGATGTAAGTAAAGTTAGACATTTTGGGAGAGGCTTTTTTATTTATTTATTTATTTTATTCAGTATTATAAAGAGGACAAACCTTTCTAACTTATGGTTTTTAAGGATTAGTTCAATGCTCACTTTTAGAACGAAATTCTCATAATGGACCTCATGAGAGTTTGTTCTTATTTTAGAAATGTTTATTTTTGTATGTAAGTTAGCTATGGAAAAAAAATAGTATTGGCCTTTTTTGCCCAAGTTAATAACTTATTAATAGTAACTCAACTTTCGCTTATCCTCTATTTCTTAATTACCCATAGTTTATCATTAAATTTAGATGTTACAGTATTTATAATGTTATCAATAATTTATGAAGCCATTCCATTTTCTATTCTTCATTGGTTTAGCCAAAAATTAGTATTTTTATGCCATCCTGACTTAAGTCTAAGTTTGAAGAAATTATAGGAAGCCTACTTCCATTCATGTTCATTATGCCATGCTTATACATTAGGTCCTTGGTCCTAGCATTACTCTCAATGAGTGAAACACCACTCTCGAAGAGAAGCATATCATATGATGTATTTCTCTTAATTTTAAAATTATAAATTATAAAATACTTCTAGATTTTCTTCATTTTCCTATAGGATTCCCTAGAGAAAATACATCTCCAATCTTTACATCCATATAAGATGATGAGAATAAGGATGATGCAAGAGCATCGAGACTTCCAAGTCAAAATATATTTTGACTAGTGCAGGGATATTTTTATTTACTAAGGGAATTGCTTCCCTAACCAATTGTATTAATTATTTAAATGTATTTGTGTATGATTTTATAAAAACTCATATGAGTTGGAAAATATCAAAGATTTCCAAAAGCTATAGAAATGTGTGGTTCTTAGGGTAAGATTAGCTTTAGAAAAGTTATGGATAGCTAAGATTTTTCCATAAGGAAAAAGAAAAGTTACCTCGAAGAAAATGATATATTTATGGAATAAATTATGAGAGCTTTAGGGAATAAATCAAGGAGTGATTTCAGGATTAGAAAAAGCTAGTTTATGGAGTGATTTTAAGATTTAAAAAATATATTGTACTTCTTAACTCTTTATTGTAACCCTATAGGAAATGAGAACTAATGTCCAAATGAATGATAATCAGGCCAAACATGTACATATGAATTTGGTGTCGGACTGAAATTTTTACATGTTTATGGATTGTGTAGTATCTCTCCATATATTTTAATGAATATATTTATATGATTATAATAGTTAACTGGCTATGTAATCATATTTCTATAGAGTTATTTGTATTTGTAAGATTGCAGGATCATGGAAGTGGAGATCACAAGGAGTGGTGAATTTTCCTTAATCAAGTGGTATCAGAGTTTGTAAGCTCTTTGGAATTAATAATTGCAACTAGAAGAAGGATGAATTCCAACAAGTAACAGTTGGGTAGAAGTCCAAAGGGCAGTTCCATAGTAAATGTGGGTAGAATTTCCAAGACAAGGTTCTAGAGAAGGAATCAGAAATACCAAAAGGCTAAACTCGAGAGAAAGCCTTGTGAGGTATTCATAGCAGGTAAATATTTTTTTATGAGGTAATGGATTGTTTGTAGTTTTCAAGTGAACAAGGAGAGTTCACAGGAGAAAAAGAATAAGGAAAAAATGGCTATTGGTAGTCATTTAATGGGTTCAGAGAAAATTTATAGTCAAAGAAGAAAGGAGGGTGAGATAGTTGGACAAAAGGAAATGAGTGATGAAGAAAGGGACAAGGAGATATATGAGCTAAAGGAAGAGCTCAAGAAAATAAAGAAGCATCTACAAGAGAAAAAAAAGTAGTGGCTAGAAAAAGTGATGAAAGAATTGAGGAATGAACTTTATGCTAGAAAAAGAGTCCAATCGTTGGTTAAGAAGTTGCATGTATGAAATCAAAGAATATGAGTGAGGCATCTGATAAGAGATTAGTTAACGATGCTTGGAGAAATTGAGGAAAGAGAGGTGGAAGTACCAAAAGTGAATTTAGGGTCTCATGTTTTTAAAACTAGTGAATGTTTTCTGTCTACAAGTAATTAGGAAATGGCAGCTCAGGATTCTGTCATTCCAGTGGAGGAGACAATATTGTCATATCTAACCAATAAGGAGGTAAGATGTGCTAATAAAATGTGCACAAGTAATGGAAATTTCAAAAAGTACGAGGATGTGTAGAGAGGAAAGAGTTGGCTTAGAGATACTTAAAATGATAAAGTACAAAACCCATTGGAAGAGGCTGTGCAAATTTGGAAAGGAGTGGACATGCAATTTATTGCTGCAGAATTGAAGTTTTGACAATATTGGTTGAACAATCCAAGGATAGAGAGTATATTGAATTGTAGAATTCCAAGAAATGATAATAATGAGTTTCCCATGGAAAAAATGCAGAAATAAGGGGACAATAATGATGATGAGTTTTAGCAAAAAATCTAGAGAATGATAGAACCAACTCTAGAAAATTGCTATCTTGGTAATTTGGTGGAAGAAAAAAATAACTCCAACAAGGAATGGGTGACTTGTGTCAACTAGAGGACAAGTTGGACATAGAAATTGAGGAGATAAAAAGGTTGATGATTAAAGTGTCCCATTGTAGGCATGTTGTAGGAAAGAAAGAAGATATCAGAGGTTTGGTGATGACAGAGTGAGTATACATCAACAAGGAAGGAGGATAATTTCCGCATAAGTTCTTGAAGCATAAGGTCTGGAAGCTTGGAAGAATGAAGAAGATGATAATAAATTATTATGAACATGAAAATGAAGAGGACCAACTGCAAAACAAATTTGAGATCTAAGAATATTTCCTTCATCGATACATGGTCAGGAGACCATGATTTGTTTTCACCTTGGGAGTACTCAAGAGCATGAAAACATCGAAGTCAAAATATATTTTGACTAGAGTAGGGATCTATTTATTTAGTAATGGAATTGGTTCCCTAACCGATTGTATCAATTATTTAAATATATTTCCCTATGATTTTATAAAAGCTCATATGAGCTGGAAAATCTCTAAGATTTCCAAAAGCTATAGAAAAGTGTTGCTGTTAGGATAGGGTTAGTTTTAGAAAAATTATGTATTAGATTTATGGAATAAATTATGAGAGCTTTAGGGAATAAATCAAGGAGTGATTTTAAGATTTAGGAAACGATGATTTATGGAGTGATTTATGGGTGATTTATGGAGTGATTTTAGGATTTCAAAAATATATTGTATTTCTTAATTCTATTTATTGTAATCCTATGGTAAATGGGAACTAATGCCTAGATGAATGTATAATTAGGTCCAACATGTACATATGAATTTGGTTTCAGAATGGAATTTTTACATGCTTATGGATTGTGTAGTATCTCTACATATATGTTAATGGATGTCTTTATATGATTATAATAGTTAAGTGGTTGAGTAATAAGATCTATGTAGAGTTCTTAGTATTCTTAAGATTGCAGGTTGGTGGAAGTGGACATTGCAGAAAGAGGTGAATTTTTATGGCATAAAAGGAGAGTCTCAAGATAAATTTATTTTTAAAATAAAAAATATGTTATTTCACATTTATTTTCAAGGGTAAAATTAATTTTCCATTCTCCAAATAATAAAATTTTCAATGAGATAACTCTTTTTGAGCTTCTAATAAGCTCCACTTCAATATATATATATATATATATATATATATATATATATATTATATAGATGGATGAGTATCATCATACACAAAATTTTTGTTTGTCAATCTATTTGGATTAAAATTGGTGTATGCGATTTTTTTGGATATAACTAACATAACCTTTATATTATTAATATACTAGTGTTGATACATAAATTATTGAGAATACTTAGTTTCTTATCAATATTAGAGTTATATGTTTGTAAAAAAATAACGTCATCAATGTAAATCATTATAAGTAATAAAGATAATGATGACAACAGACTTCCTCTAACCAATGCTCATTATTCTTAAACTTTTATACCACATATAACTAAATAGAATTACATCATTTCCATTCATAAGATAAATTAAAATAAGCAGTATATGTTTAGCCAATATTTTAGTGGTTTCTATTCTATCTATAAAATGAATATAGAAAATCATTATATTTAGTTAAACGATACCAAATATCATATCTTATACAAAATTAGATGATGACATATAATAAATATCAATGATTGTAAATTATTCTAGATCTATTTTAATTTTGTATTTCAATAGATTTGATCATTCTCAATACTTAGTAGATTGAGACTTAATGGTTTTGGGCAGGTATAATTATTAATTATAATTATAAATATATTTATTAATTTTATGTATTTTGTTTTATTTTATTTTTATTTTTATTTTCATTTTTAGTTTTATAGTCATTTGTTTGATTTGATTTATATTTATATTTTTGTTTTCTTTTGATTGAGTCAAAATGTTAAATAGGACACTACATCATATCCACCATGATAGACTGGAACGCTTTCCATCCAATATTAATTTTAATCAGTTAATTATTCATTCACAACTACAATATCACTAGCACAACTATATAAACTAGCAATTGTCCCAAAAGGTACAAAGAGGGGCCGATAGGATTATTGAATTGGAATTGTGTAATTTTTCTAGAAGAGATGTTGATTAAAGCCTAACGGATGAGCAATTTGAGTTGGCTAAAGGATTTCTAATTGTTTTTTATTATGGTAAAATTATATTGATAATTCATTGGTTTTACTTTCAAAAGCTTGAAGGAATTTAAAGAGCAGGTATAGAATTGCTTTGTGGGATTTGATCCCAAAATCATTGATTTGTAAATACATATTCAATGAAATTTTAATTGGTTGAAACCCTGCACAAAACTTTGATATAAGCAAATAAGCCAAAAAGGTTGAAAGTCTTAGTCCATCTATTTATTTGTGTTGGATTGGCAGTCAAAACAATTTCAATCTCCTGTGACATACAAGCTACTAGAATTAGTAGACAATTTAGAAGGAAATGCAACAAATTTAGTTAAAGTTAAGTTGAGATTAAAACCTACTCACAAACAACATTGTAGAAATCTTCAGGAGATGTTCTACTCTGAATCATCTTGTTCAATATGTCATCACATGACTTTGACAACTGTACAATATTTTTTATTATGTGTACCCTGTAGAAGAGTATGAATTTGTGCATATTAGGCCAGACTATCCAAATTATGGAATCCCAGTTTCCTAGTGGGCAGTTCTGTGTATGTCATTTGTACTTTTGATTACTCCAATGACAATGAACAAGTATAATCAATTGGAAAGCATCAGGGGAAAAGATAGACGAAATCCACATTTTCCCAAATTACAAGTCAACCAGCAACCCACATAAGGAAACAAATTTAACAACCATCACTTACTTCAATTTGAAGGGTACCTTACAGTGTGTATGCAAGATTACAATGGATTCTGCCCCAAAAAATGCTACTAGATCTAAACAAGCAGAGCCATAAACCTTAATGTTTTTCAATAATAGGACCTGCTTGGGACAAGCATAATCCTTACTCCACTCCAAATAAGAGTTTCAGTATACGGATTAGGATACTGTGTAGGAAAGCATGCCTTATGAATAGAAAAGGCAAAAGATAACAATGTTTTAGTTTCCAGGTAATTTCTTCTGAACTCTAGACAGGTTGATAAGATTATGACGTATATGCTCCACCAAGAATCAGTGAAGTAATGCAGATCATATCATGGAATATTCATGCCTTGAAAAGTAAAGGAAATAAGAGGTATTTAAAGGACCAAATCAACAAAGAGATACCAGAGATAATTCTTTTGTAGGAAAAAAAAACATCTAGAGTAAAACTAGAAGATATCTTGGCTAGGTATTGGTCCAAGAGGGTGTGAAGTAATGTGTATAGAATCCATAGGAAGTGCAGTAGGATTAGCCATTGCATGGAACCTGTAGGGAATTACTTTTGGTGACTAGTTGGCCAGCCATAACACCTTGATGGGATGGTTCAAGTGTTTGGGATCGGGGAAGGAGCTATGGCTATTAACAATCTGTGGCCCCAAATGGGAAAGAATGATTTCTCAATGAGATCAAGATGCTCTAATGTCAAACCAGGGGAGAGGGTTGTATTTTAGGTGGAAATTTCAATCTGATTCGAAGCCTGGAGGAGAAGAAAGGTCAAATCCAACGCTTGGAGCCTGCATCATTCATTTTTCAAGACTTAATCCAGGATTTAAAACTTGTAGAGGTTGATACAATGAATGGAAAGCACACTTGAAATAACTAGATATGAGTTAAACACCACATTGCTTGCAGGCTAGGTCATTTCCTCCTTATTGAAGACTTGTTTGAATGCGACCTCTTCATGGAAGCAGTGAATCTTCCATGTATGGGTCTGTATCATTGGCCAATCCATCTAGTCGTTGATTTTAAAACACTCCACCATAACCGCCCATTCCATTTTGAAAGATTCTAGGTTCAACACCTTATTTTTTTGTGGAACTTGAGGGTTGGTGGAAGGAGATCGAGGTTACAGGTAGTTCTCTAAGGCATACAATGCAGTTAACAATAAAGGAACTAAAACTAAGAATCAAGTAGTGGAACATGTTAGAATTTGAACATATCTTCCAAGAGAAACGAAGGTTGGAGGAGCAGATGGAAGCTCTACAAACTTTCATAAGTCAGGAAGGTCATAATGAATAGTTGGTGGCCGAGGAAGGCTACCAAGCTTTACTGGTCTACTGGCTACAAGCATTACTGGTCTACGAGCTTTCGAGGTTACCAGATCCAAAATCCATGTATAAAGACTTAGTGGGTCTCTCCTGATAGTTTCTATGGAAAGGAGTGCAACAGGATAGAAAATGGACATTGGTCACCTTGGCCAAAGTGTATTGGCCGAAATGAAGTGGGTGCTTGGAAATGAGAGATCTAGACCTAATGAACCAAACTACTGGAGCAAATTAATACCGCTGCACGGAATGGACGAAGAACTAGTTGTCAACGCCATTACAATAGATTCATGAACATGTAAAGACACAGATGCATACGCACTAAGGCCTTTAAGAATGCATTGAATCCATATAAGAAATTGTAGGGGTTGTATGAGTTGTACACATGCTATTGTAATGACTCTGTTAGAGTCTATTGTTTTCAGAATCCTTCCTCTCAAAACAATCCTTCCTCTCTTTGCTTTTCTCTCAGGGGTGCACTTTCTTCTGCTTAAAATCATATCTTTGTTATAACGGCAATCTCATTAGCTTTTGCGTTTTCTTGTGTTTAAAATCTTTGCTTTTTCTGAGCTTTTTTCTTTCAATCCTTTCTTTTTATGAGCTTTTTCGTGCTTTCTTGATTTTCTGCATAGAATCCTTTCTCATGAGCTTTTGTGCTTTCTTGACTTTCCGTGCTTTCTTGATTTTCCGTGCTTTCTTGATTTTCCGTTGTTTTGTTTTCTGGTTCTAATCAATGGTTGAAAGTGTCTCACCTGATCGAACAGAGTAGTGTAAAAGTGTTGACTAAGAAGTTGATGCATAGGAAGGCCTATCGGCCTAATTAAATGGATAATAAATGCTAATAGGAATCAATCTATGGTAAGCATCAAAAAACTTTCTTTATTATACATGTCAAGTTAATAAATATTAAAAAAACAAGAATTAACTAAATTATAACTTTATTTAAAATAATAACAATAATTATTATTAATAATAAAAAGAATCAAAGTTAAGAATATATAGATTTTAATAAAACATGTATCAAGATTTTTAACTCGCAGATTCATCCCACTTTAATATGGAGATTCTTAACATGTA
Source organism: Pinus taeda (assembly GCA_000404065.3). Taxonomy (NCBI): domain Eukaryota; kingdom Viridiplantae; phylum Streptophyta; class Pinopsida; order Pinales; family Pinaceae; genus Pinus; species Pinus taeda. Next base: position 73,750 of record APFE030519893.1, read on the forward strand.
AATAGGCTTTATTACAATATCATGGATTATCAATACCACATGCTAAAAAAACCATAGCTTATTTCGTATATTTATTTTTAATTAGTAAATTTAATTAAAAGATAAAAAAGGTATAACTACTTTGAAAATAAATGTCAACTTTTGAATTTTGTATGCTACTAAGAATATTCAAAAATATTCTATAGAAGTTAAATCATTATCATACACCTAATTATCTCAAAGATAATTAAATTAATTTTTTTTTTAAAATTATTCCGAGAAAAAATACTTATAAATATAATTAACAAATTAAATATCAATATGATACCAAAAACAAAATATCATCACTAAATCTAATGCTATCTTAAATCTTGTTAATAAATATTATTGTGTAACAGGTGTGATTTTATTTCCTAAAACAATAGTCAACGTGAATCTACATTACAATTCAATAGGAAAAAACAAATGAGACTTTATTTGCAAATAGAATAAAACTTAGGGATTCTCTCCCTAGTATTGTAAAGATAATATAGCGTGCTATTTTGGAGTGGAAATACTCACAGAATTTAGTATTATCATCCTTTACTTTGTGATCTTTGACTATATTTATTAATTGTTTTTTATCTTTAAATAAAGTTTATTAATATTGGTATATAATTTATTTTAATATTTTTGTGTTTAGGTACTTTTTAACGTAATATGATAGAGATGTTGTAATGGTTAACATTTTGACTAAGTCAAATTAAAATTAAAATAAAAACAAAATTAAAAATAAAGAAAAATTAAAATAAAATAGTTTCTCCAATGGTATTTTTAACCCATGTTTTTTACAAGGTATTCTTCTTTAATGTAGCCTATTTTTCACATGATATTCTTAACCCATGTCTTCTCTAATGTAGCCTAATAAGGCTAATAATTAATCCATCCTAGATCCATCTTAACTTCGTATCTACCAAGTGCTAAGAGGGATAAAATCACGTTTCTCTCTAAAATAAGTATGCACCTCAAGAAATTTGATCCTTCTTGACACTTAGTAAATCCAATGCTAAAATAAATTTAAGTTGGTTTACATGTAAAAGTATATTAATACTTATCATATTAATGCTTTTTCAATAAAATAAAATAAAATATAACATTTTTTCAAACATAGCTCATATCATAAACTTTAAAAATAATGAAGTTATATAGTATGTAGCATAAAATAACCATTTGAATTATGAATATGCTAAGCATCTAAGGGATTATGAAAAAGAAGATGAATTAATAATTTTACTATGATATATATTTAAAAAATCATATTCATTTCACATTTTTTATAAAGTCAATTATAAGAAAATAAATTTATTAAAAGTTATCTTGAATTCATTTTACTTCTCAGGAAATTTTCCTGATTTTACCCCAATATTTTCACCCTAGATCCCTACATTTTTCACATGTAGTAGTGAGGACTACTGTAATACACCCCCGCACACAGACACACACAAAAGAATCATATTATGAGGCTAAAACCATACATAGAAGCATACTCATTATTGGTGCATTTAAGGTTTCACCTTAATTGTGTACGATTAAATGCATTTAGGTGAGAGGGTTGGAGGGTCTTACTTAAAAAGGTAATCAATGGGTCTACACATTTTATTTTCAAATTGAGACTAGCATAGAACTTGCGAGCTACCATGCACTGTATATGAAGGTGACATGTTTTTTCTTTAATTGGTTGGTTCAATAGTTGTAGTTAAATAATTTCTTTTACTAACAAAGCATAAACAATTCACATGTTTTTTTGCAAGATTCTATGAATTTTGAAAAGGAAATTACTCTTTCATGGAATAAATTAATTGAAGATACTTGCAAGAATTGAAATTCACACTTGTGGAAAGGAAATCATTCTTTCTAGAAAAGAAAATCTAGTCTTTCCAAAATTATCATTGTTATTACTCAAAATAACAAACATAATTAATGTGTTAATCATAGTCCTATGGAATATCTTATTGACACAAATGTAATGAACATAAATTGCGAATATGATTTATAAATAAAATATGTAATTATTTGAAGTATGGAGTATGCAACCTATAATAAATTTTTGGCCATATAAATAAATCAAAATGTGTGACAGGAGGGGGATGGGTTTTGTATAATCTCGAATGAATTATTGTTAAGAGGTATGCATAGCGATTGGGAAAAATGACTAGAAACTAGGCATAAATGCATGGTCTATTGCAAGACTTGATATTGACCAAAACTACACAATTGACAAATATCAACATATTGGGAGACTCGGTCATCACCATTCACAACCTATGGAAAGTGATCTTGCCAAGAGATAAGCACTTGGGGAATATTCTAAAGAGAATAAATGGGTTGTTGGAAGAAATTCCACATAAAAAATTCTTCCATATTCTGAGAAGACAAAATGATGAGGCTAATAGGTGTGCAAACCAAGTGTTTCGGCCCCATGCAAGGAAATCATAAATAAATGGAGATTTGGGATGGGGGAACTTTCCTTAATCTTAAGGAATCAACCATTGACTTTGGAAGGTCTCATGGAATATGTAAATATTTTAAAACATTATGACAAGACCCATGCATATAAGTTCACAATTTGTGCAAGGCATTATAATAAAGAATGGTTAGTGTCTCGATGGATGTCGTGGCACCCCATATAAGTTTGTTGCATGAAAATTTCATGAAACATAAATCACAACAAGAACAGGGATCAACTTGATGATTGCGGTATAGTTCTAGTACAAGACATCTTCCTTAAATGTTGATTTCACTCAAATGTATGTAAATTATGAAGTGTTATGCATAGTTAACACTAGAAACATGTGGGACTAAAAAAAACACGTATGTTATTTTGTTAAAGCATCAAAACAAGCTAGGATGGATTTTGAATTTGACATTCTATTTGGAAAGAGATCACCAACAAATATGGATATGGTAGGTACCATGGAAAAACTGAAAATGTTAGGATAAAGTGTCTCCTCCTTCAATGCTGACTTTTACCTTTCTATATAATTTAGATCTTTGTTCATAGCCTAGGACTTACAAGGTGTTGGGAAATTGTTGGCTATGGTGTGTGGCTATGAATTGTCTAGCCTCTATTTAATTACCAATTGGCATATAGTTAATTCACATTTTTGTTTGGATTAAGATTTGGCAGGGAAGCTCTAGAAAGAAATTTGGGGAAGGTGTGCACAAAAAATTATCATTAATCATTTTGTGCAGGTCTCACTGGAAGAAAATCCCTTGAAAGGGAAGATTAACTCATGGGGGGAATTTGTTTGACAACTTCAATCATCTTTGAAACAAATTCAAGTCCAAGTTCATAGATTTCATCACTACAACCATGCAAGGGAACTGGTGTCAAAGTTGGTTTGGACAAACTATGTGTTTCTAGGGTCAGAATCTTTGTGCATGTCACATAATACTAGGAGAACAATAACAGGGCATGCCAAGACTCGAGGGGGACAATCATTGGACCTGATTGGTCGAGCTAGATGATTCGACACTTGATTAAGGAGAACTTTTTGAAATTGATGAACAATGAGAGTGGAAAATTCACCACTTGGAGAGGTTATATAGGTGTTGTGTGCACTAGTAGCTACACCTTGTATACTAGTATTAGTAGCGAGGATAGCGTTTCCCAGTTAATGAAGAAATTGGATGTCCTTCAACTCAATTTGATCGTGATGAATTTGAAACCCAAGGAGAAGATAATGACAATTGGGCAAGTGATGGAGAAGGTCTAAGCCTTGATAGAAATGACAACAATACAGGAGAACGATATGAATGTGCTTCGTCAATACATAGTGGAATTGCAAGAGCAGGTTTTCATGTTGAATACTAGACTTAATTATTATGAAAATGAAAATTGGAGCCAAGGAGGACATTGTATGAATCTCACCAAGCATCTGTTAGAGGAAACATATCACCTGAACTAAAGTATGTATCACTACAAATTTTTCCTTTTGTTGGGATAATTTTGTAGACTTTATACCTATAGAAATGCATTAAAATTTGAGCCAATATGTAGCCTTTCACGGGTGTCAACAGGAAATATAAGACATAGGGACAAGAAGGAGAAAATGTAAAATGTAAAATTTTCTAAGCTTTTGTTGTGACCAGCACAAACTTAATATAATCTATACTCATTTCTCTTAAAAAAATATCATTTTATAAATATAATACAATTTCTTAAATAATGTACTAAATTGAAATACAATTGTAATGAATGATAGATCTAATTTATAAATAAATTATATTTTTATAAAAATAAATATAACTTATAAAGAAACCGCAATCTACAAAAATAAAACCAAGACCAATATAAAACATGACTCTACATAAATGCAAATTATTTGTAAAGATAATATAAAAAATAAATGAAATCCTACATTAATTGCAAAAACAAATTAAAGCACACAACTAAAAATGCAACAACCCTTTTGTTTCACCCCATAGTTGTAAATATAACTTTGTAGTGCTATCTTGGGTGCCATAGATGGCCAATATAATTGACTTTGAACACATAAAAAACTAATTGAAATTTTATTAGTGGATGACTAGAGTGGGAAATATGGATCCACATTCTGAGGCGAGGAGCATTACGTGCGGTGAAGAATAATGAGCAAGCCTGAGTTAATGTCTAAGGTTTGGTTTTATCCAATCAACCTACTCTTGTTGACAAAATTTTATGAGATGGGATTGGGTGGTGCAGGAAGAGGGTCATTCTTGTCACCACTCTCCTTGTAGATCACGGAAGGTTGTAGCCTTAAAGGAACCACAATGAGAGGTTGGAGGAGAAAAATCAAGAAAAGAGAAAGAGATAAAAAACATAGCAGAGAACCAAACACATGACTCATGTGAGATATTTTTCTCTCATGTTTTTGCTAGAGGCCAGAGGTCAATCAAGGTAAGTGTGAATCATGTGAAGATATGGAGAAATATTAGTAGTAGATAAAGCAATGCTAGAGTTGGGTGCTAAGCCCCATGCTCTATAATTTTTGGGGTGCTATATTCTTAAATGTTGTGCTTGAGGCCACTGGATCATGTTTCTATTCCTGATTAGTTAGTAGGAATCTCAGTGGATGATCGAACCATTGTGTTGTTTGTTGTATAGGTGATAAACCACCTAGATAGGGTAGTCTGAGTCATTGTTGTGCTTGTTGGAGAGTTGATAAACCACCTGGAAAATGGACTCTAGACCTCTATGGTGCTTGCTATGAAAAGAGTGATGATAATACACCTAAACAGTAGATTCAACATCCTGGACTAATTAACACCCCATCTGGACCATGGGTGAATCTATATGATTGAAATTAGAGGATTGACTCAGTCACACTAGTGCTTATTTCCAAAGGGTAATTGATAAACCACCCAAATAATGGACTCCATCTCCTGAGTGTATCACCAAGCCTTTGGTGTAATTTCACTTGAAGTGACAAGGTAATTTAAACCTAGAGGCTTGCCCAAGGAATTTTATGGAGAAAAAGTTCCCCACTCACTGAACCCCATGAAAAATACACGCATTATGAGAAATACATACTATGATAAGATAAAATTAAGTATTGTTTTCCTAGAGGGTGGATATTTGTTGAATCTAGCTAGGGTTACTCCAAATCTCCTTGCTCCTACACTCCCTAATTCCATTTCTTGCATAATAACAATAAAAACAATAAAATTTATCCTCATCAAAAGCTTGTTAGCATTCGTGCATTAAACCTAAATACAAATACATTAATCATTAAATAAAAATAATTTGTTGGGGTGTGGGGGTGTGGGGGGGTGTGGGGTGTTTTTGGGGGGGGGGGTAGAAGTGTATTGTTAAAACCATACCATAACAAGTATATAATTCACTCTTGTACAATCCTTTGTCCATGTTCTTCCTCTCACCATGCCTCAGTGTCAAGGCACACAACAACTGTAGCGTATCGCATGAAGGTGCACAAGTCTCCAATCCGACAATAATTCGTTAAAATGAGCTCTTCTCTTCTTCTTCCATGGAGGTAATTATTTTTGTAGATGGCTAGGAGGAGTGACCATAATGCATCTAGTCACTTTGTTAACCATGTTTCATATGATAGTTTCTTTTTTATCCTTAAAAAGGTGATCAACTTTGACATTATTTTCTCTTATCCATACCATTTCTTCAAATTTATTTTGTTGAGTAGCTGGAGAGTTGTTGAGCCCTTCAAATATCCTTGTCAAGTCATAAGAAACATTGTTAGGCCTAACAACACTAGGTGCTAGTGTTTTAGGTGCATTAAAGGTGCAAAAAATCAACATTCATAGAGTTTCCATGGACCAGTTTCTACATTCTAGTATCCATACTAATGTTGTTCTCTAAATAACCGAAGGGGTTGACATTTTGAGCTATAAAACAACCATCCCCTTATAATTTGGATTTGGCTTAGGGGCAGCCAACTGTAGTAAATTTGTTATGTATTTGGCTTATGGTAAGGTGGATAGTGAATGATCAAGGTGGATGTTGGTGGCCACCTTCCTATTCCACTTGGACCCCCACCACTATCTCTTTTAGTTTTTTAGATTCCTTATTTGTATCATAGTTTACTATTTTTGGAAATTTTCAAGTCCTAAATTTATGCATCTGTTTTTAGGTCCTAAACGATGTTTTTTGGGATAACCATGGCTAACCTGGGATGTAGACAGATGTTGACCACTCGAAATTTGTATTCACGCATATATATTTCTAACGACGTATTTCACAAGTCAAACGAAGATCATATGCCAAAGTTATAACCCTGAGAAGTATAGGCCTTTGAGCCTCACTGTAACATAACTCAGAGGCATGTAGCTACCACATCTCTTCTCAGAGATAATCTACCATTTCCGTAGCTAGCCTTATTTCCATTCTTTTTGTAAGCATATTTAAGTATTTGATATTAATGAAATGAAGTGTTATTTCTTCTACATCTTTGTATTTATGGTTATATCTGTAATTTGTCGCATTCTTGTTTAAATTCGGATTAGTGAAAGCCCCTCCTTTAGTCGCTATCTATCTTAACACACTTAGATAAGTTTAATTTAATGATATATTTGAGTTATGGAATATGATGTTTCATGAATTTCATATTTTTGGTATAAGCTCTTCCATATCCATGAACGTTAATGGATTCTTGGAAGATGGTGTTTTCTATCATGCAAAAAATTGGCATGAAGCCTCTTATGTTTATGGAAATGATGAGTGACTAGACTATGCTATCCAATATTGTTTTATGGTTAATGTGATTAAATATGTCTAATGTTCACTTTCTCCTTGATAGTAATTAGCTTAGGAATTGATTATCTCAACTTGCATAGTGGAGTTCACATGTTTAATGATAATATATAACTTTCATTATGTAGTTATAGAATTTTCAGTATTCCATATTCATGTAATTAATAGAGCATACATGCTTCTGAATATGATTAACTAGCTTGAAAGGGAGATGCAAAGGTATGCAAACTTGATGCTTTCTCCTTGTAAATCTATCATAAATATGTGATTTTGTTGTTGGAGTGACTGACATGTCTTCCCTTGCATTTCATTGCAACAAATGTATATTTTTGTTTTGGGGCCTTAACCCCCTTCTTGTCTAAGAAATGTGTGTGTTGGTTGTCAAAAGTACCTATCATCCATTACTATTTAGTAGGAAGAGATTCAATATTCAGGATTTTGGGCCCTAATGCTAGTCATTACATAGAGAAATGGAGAACTTCGAAAACTGCCCAATTTTCATTGATAAGGTCACTATATTTGAGGTCTTTGGACCCTGAGGCTATGTTCCTCAATGAAAAGAAGGTTGAAGTTTAATACTCTTGTGGTCATAACATGCAAAAAAAAAAAAAATGTTTGGGTAGTTTCACTATTGTTTGTAAACACTCTATCTTGGTGTATTTGCCTTAGAAGTAAAGGTCTTTACCGAATCGCCACAGGCCAAGAAACCAAGCCAAAAGATGAAGATAAAGCAGCCAAATGGGAAAATAGGAAAGATCAAGCACGTGGGTTGATAGGGATGTCTATCTCTCCCGATCTTAGATTCCATATTGTTGAACTTGATACTCTTGATACTGCAATGGAGCAGCTTACTAAAGTTTTTGGAATAAAAAATGAACTTAGAGCCCATCAGCTTGAAAATGAGTTGCTTACATTAAACCCCAATGGTTTTTCTTGCATTGAAGATTTCTTGTCCAAGTTCAAGACCATTAGACTTCTTTTGGAAGGTGTTAAAGTTAAGAAAGAAGACAGTGCCCTTATCTATTGCATTCTTACTAAGTTGGGACCAGCCTACTCTGTGTTTGTTTCCACCTTCCATTCTACAAGAGAAGCCTTCATTTCTCAAGGACATGACTACAAGCCCCCTTCCTTTGATGCTTTTTGTGATTCTTTAATAAGAGAACAAGAAAAACTCTTACACCTTGGTCTTCTTAATCTTGAAAACTCTTCCAAGAAAGCATTAATCGCCCAACAGCAACCAAACTCAAAGAATCCTAAGAAGTCATATCCTAAAAAGAATGGTCCTAAACCAAACAAGGGTCTTAAGCAATTTCAGCCTCAAAATGAAAAATCATTTCACTAGAATGATAAGGCAAATAAAAACAAAGGCAAGAAGACTGATAGACATTGCAACTTTTGTAATCGAGATGGCCACTTAGAATCTAAATGCTTTAAGAAGATGGAAGCCTTGGAAGCAACAATGAAGAAGCATAACATTAATTTGGAGCACTCTTCAAATTCATCTTCAGAAATGGCACTTTCTGCATGTGGTTGTCACATCTCGGTCTGGCTATGCATTAAATGTCTCTTCTTCCTCTCATTCTCATGAATGGCTCATTGATTCTGGAGCTTCTTATCACATGGCCAAAAATAAAGCCATGTTTTCTTCTTTAAATGATTGTAACACCAAAAATATATATGTTGGTGATAATAGATCTCTTAGTGTTGTAGGGACTGGAACTGTTCACATAGACAATGGTCAATTTAATGATGTATTATGTGTTCCAACCTTATCCTCCAACCTTCTATCTGTATATCAGATAACTCATTCAGGTGAAGGTAAAATCATTTTTCACCTCACGATGTTGTAATCAAGGACCTAAAGGATCCTAGACAGATTTTAGCTACTGGCATTGCTGATGATTCCACAAGGTTGTATAAGTTTCACAACTTTGGGTCATCAAATCTTCCCTCAGTATTTGTTGCTCATAATGATGAAGTGAGCAAACTTTGGCATGAGCGATTTGGTCACTTAACTATCGCTCTCTTCAGAACCTATGTAAAGAAAATATGGTGACAGGTCTTCCCATGGTATCTTGCAGAGATGGTGTTTGTTCCGGATGTGTACTCGGAAAACATCATCGGGACAGCTTTGAAAAACGTGCCTCTTGGCACACCTCGGCCCCTCTACAGCTTGTGCATAGTCGGATTATGTGGTCCACTTCCAGTTGTTTCTTTCTCTGCTCTACAAATATTTCTTAACTTTCATTGATGATTTCTCCAGACACACTTGGGTATATTTCTTAAAACTCAAGAGTGAAGTATTTAACAAATTATTGGCCTTTAAGGCCTTTGTTGAAAAACAATCTGGACATCAAATTCTTAAGCTAAGATCAGATAATGGCAGAGAATATGTTAAAAACGACTTCATCAACTTTTCCACTGAGCATGGAATCCAAATGCAACATACTGTTCCATATACTCCACAACAAAATTGTGTAGCTGAAAAGAAGAATCGCACCTTAAAGGAAATGGCTAATTGTATGCTTCAATCTAAAGAACTTAATCTTAACTATTGGGCAGAAGCAATTAACTGTGCAAATTACATACTAAATCGCACTCCTACTAAGGCTTTAAAGAATATCACTCCAGAAGAAGCATGGAGCTCTATTAAATCAGATGTGAGTCACTTTCATGTTTTTGGAAGTGAAGCATGGGCCCATATTCCAGATGACAAATGTAAAGATTTAGAACCTAAGAGTGAAAAATGTATCTTTGTTGGATATTATGAAGATGTCAAAGGATATAGACTTATTCCATTTAAGTCCAAAAATGTTATCATTAGAAGAGATGTAAAGTTTGATGAAAATAAATCGGCCTATGAGCCTAGTTCGGCCCATGTGCCACCTCTCTCTATCTCTTCTACTTTTGAACATATTTCTTCTTCAGATGATGAAAGTGAGGATGACAATCCTCCCCCACCTTCTCAGGATCCTCCTTCAGCTCCTTCACTTCCAAAATGGGTCCATGATACTCGGGATGCAGTAGGTGATCTTGCTGGTGATCCTACAGATCAGCGCCGTACACGTTCTCAGTTCGAAAGAGCCTCTTCTTTACTGGCTCAAGTCTCAGGAAATTATGATCTTGACACCTTTGCAGAAGCTTCAGGCCATCCAGATTGGGACACAGCTATGAATGAAGAATATCGTTCATTATTGGCAAACGATACATGGGATGTTGTTCTTCTACCAAAGGGACGAAAACTTGTTAGATGCAAATGGGTTTACAGAACCAAGTATGAACCAGATGGGAAAGTTGATAAACATAAAGCTCATCTTGTTGCTAAGGGCTTTTCACAAGTTGAAGGCATTGACTATACTAAAACCGTCTCCCCTGTTGCCAAAATGAACTCTGTCCACCTTGTTCTTTCCCTTGTTGCCTCTTTCAAATGGGAAGTCCATCAGATGGATGTTAAATCCGCCTTCTTGCATGGGGATTT
>APFE030519893.1:86148-108185 GCA_000404065.3 Pinus taeda
GTCTTCAAGTCTTGCAATCCAAGGAGGGTATTTCCCTTTCCCAGTCCAAGTATGCTTGTGATATTCTTCGTCATTTTCACATGGAAGATTGTAAGCCAGCTCCTCTCCCTTTCAGTCTGGAGTCAAACTTTCAGTCTCTTGTACTTCTCCTGAAGTTGATGCTACCTTATACCGTCAACTTGTAGGAAAACTCTTGTATTTAACCCATACTCGTCCTGACCTTTCCTTTGTTGTTGGCCTTGTTGCTCGTTTATGCAAAACCCCCGTGAAAGTCATTGGAAAGTAGCTAAAAGAATACTTCGTGTTATGTTCAAGGTACAGTTCAGTTTGGAATTCATTACAGTGCTGAAGCATCTCCTCTATTGGTTGGTTTCACTGATTCCGATTGGGCTGGTGACCTTGATGATCGGAAGTCTACTTCCAGTTATGTGTTCACTCTTGGTTCAGGAGCTATTACATGGGCTTGCAAGAAACAAGGTGCCATTTCTCTTTCTTCAGCAGAAGCAGAGTATCGTGGTGCCGTAGAAGCTAGTAAGGAAGCCTTGTGGCTTCGACAGATCCTATCAGAGTTTGGCTTTCAGCAGCAGCATCCAACTACACTTTGGTGTGATAATCAAAGTGCCATTCAACTATGCAAAGATCCAGTCCAGCATCAGCGTAGCAAACACATTGAACTACACATGCACTTCATCAGAAAGCTCATTCATGACCATGTTCTTGAAGTGCAATATTCTTCAACAGATGATCAGGTTGCAGACATCTTCACAAAGGCTCTCACAGAGGCGAAGTTCACTAAACTTCGATATATGCTTGGAGTTCAGGAAGTTGTCACTAAGGGGGGATAGGCTCTAGTGCCTCCTTCCTTCTCCTATTGTGTCATATTTGTAAATCCTTCAATCCTATCCCAAGTTGTTCTTAAGGGGGGATGTTAGGATATTCCGACACATAGGAAATAGTTAAGTATAACTTGGTCTAGTATAGAGTTAGGTAAAGTGTGTTTCTTTACTATGTACATTTGTAACTTACAATCCGACGGTCATGATATGTTGTGATTCAATGGTTCATTCTCTCCTCGGTATTATGGACACTTGATCCATGGCTTAACACCCGATTGGTCCATGATTTCTATTTAAAGCACATGGAGGGTCATTTGTAGGTTAACCGTTCAAGAGAGAAGCTTATGTAAATTTTCATTCTTTTATTAATAAATTGCTGAAGTGGTCATGTTGGCTTAGGCCGTGGACTATTTCCCTCTTTGAGGGTTTTAACCACATCAAAATACTGGTGTATTGATCTGTGATCTGTTTGTGAGCGATGTCCTTTGGTGTTCTGTCTTAGTAACTTACCCTGTAAATTCCTACAAAATGAAGGGGATAAAGGGCTTCTAAATTCTTGAGAAAATTTTGGGAAGTAGGAAGGGATGTTAGGAAGTAGGGGAAAGTGGAATTTCAAAGACTGAGTGAGGGGAAGGGGTCCAAAAGGGAAGAACACAAGCCTAGCCTAGAAAATTGTCAAGTTGTAGCAAGAAACTAGGGTTTGTGCGAAAATGAGGAATTTGGGGGATCTCAGTGATGGGAAGTGTTTAATAAGGTACATTAAGGATAGGGGAAGGTGTATGAACATCGTGATACAATTTTTGCTGATGATTTGACCATCCAAGAGAAATTACCTTCAAAACCCTAGGAGAGGGAAATGAACCTTACCTAGGCACAACTGAAGCATGAACAAGGTGTAAAATGACCCAATGGAACTTGACATGATGATGACAACCCTTTGAATGATGGTACACTCAGATGAATGGTGACATGGACTGCTATTTGGACAACTTTGAAAAGAGTGAAAACAAACCTTAGACCAAATACCTAGTGACCAAATTTTACTTGAAGACTCATTGAAATGACAAAATTTGGCTTTGCCACCTTAAAATCACTTTGTAAGAGCATGTTTGATCATTGGAGGAAGGCTACAAAGACTAACACTAACAGCTAGCACCTCAGGGAATTTTAGTGTACTCAGAGATGGTCTACCTAGATTTGTTCTACCTAGAAACTCAACTTTCTCTTTCACCTTGATATTCCCTTATCTCTATTGTCTCTCAAGTGATGAGGTTGCATCTCTCTCTCTCTCTCTCTCTCTCTCTCTCTCTCTCTCTCTCTCTCTCTGATCTCTCTCTCTCTCTCTCTCTCTCTCTCTCTATATATATATATATATATATATATATATATATATATATATAGTGATTGGATGAACCCAAATAAGTGTGTCTATAGAGGTAGACTGACTTGAACTTTAGGAGGGTCAGAATGATATTTTTGGAGCCAAAAATTCAAATTTAGAAATTCCAAATTCCCTTTCTTTTGAAGCTGACATGAAGAACACTTATTATATATATTTGAAAGGCTAAAACATTTAATTATGAAGACTGGCCATAGCTACAAAATTCAACAATTACATGGTATTTGATGTGTAATTATGTGTCTTGATAATAAACCCTAAATTAGGGAATTTGTCGTAAATGAGTACCATGTGATACATTTGTTTGTATAATTATGTATGAAAACCCTAGTTAGGGTTTGGTGCTAATATGATTAATATTCTACTATGTTTTGCATGCTATGATGTTTATATTACTGGTTAATTATGCAAATTTATATGTAAACTTGCACATGGTGCTCAAAGCTGGGTATTGTATGACTTTATGCATGTTTATATGTATGTTATATTTTAATGAAATAATGCCATGGAAAGGTTCATTTTTCTGTGGAAGAACTTGTACAACCAAAGCGACAGTTAAATAATGCACTAAATGGTCATAGATTACCAATTGTGGGTTGATGTGGCCACAGGTGTTTTGGAAATGAACTCAGGGTTAGGGTCTACACCATAGTGTGAAGCCTTCTATTGAAGAAATTTGCAAAACATGATTGGTGGTCAGGGACATTACAAGGTGGTATCAAAGTGAGCTTACAACACTGGTGCTGATTAGGCTAGGTTTGGAGGAAAGATGAGAATTTTTGTAGGTTACACACCAATTGTTTAAAGAAAATACCAGTGGAGGAAATGGTGGAAATCCCCCCCCCCCCAACCAAATGCGAGAAAATTTACCACAGAAGGGTCTCTAGTAGAGATTAAGGGGAATCATAGGCCATAATTTGGCAGTTTTTTGATGAAATTTAGCCACATCTGGTAAATTTTTGCAATGGAAGTATACAAAGGTGATGGACATGCTTCCAAATAGTTTACGAGAATATATTGTTGGAAATTTTGTTTACAGGTTTAAATTTTTGTTAGTGGTGCTATGGGTATCATGACCAATTTACAAGGAAAACCTTTGTTGAAATTATGGCTCGAAAGTTGTATGAAATATCTATTGATGAATTACCAAAGGCCATTTTTAAAGCACAAGACATACATTTTACTTTATTTATGTTCTTTGTGTTGTATTGTGACTATGGTGGTTCTTTGATATGGAGATTGTAGAGGTCTCTTCATTAGCCATGGATAGAGATAGCCCAAGCTTGATAGAAAAACTAGAGTTGGGAGTGATAAGTAAAACATGCAATTACCTAGATGATCCCATTAATCTTGTTGACCTGGCAACAATTTTCAGTTCTTGTCATAAAACTGTCATTGCGAGTAGATTCTATAAATACCCCTGCATCAGGATCTGTCTAGAAGTATCCAAGTTTAACTCTATGATAGAAAAATATAAAATGCGCATTTCTATAGGACCAAGTGTTATACAACAAAATGACCCCCTCATCAGCTTAGAGGGGAAAGACATGATAGCTGAAGCAAAGACAAATATCACATGCCTTGTTTCCACACTAACGCTGGCTATACACTGACAACCTACTTTATAAAGCTTCTATGTAATCCTAAGGGTGCGTCAGTGACCCTAATAACTCTAGTTGTTAGTTTGGGAACAACGTTAGTGGATCCTCATGAAGTTCTAAAGGTCAAAGGAGCAAATTGAACCATAAATATCTAGATATTTGCTCCTAAATCTACTCAAGAAAAGCAAGGAAACATATCAAGTTCGACCTATTTTGGGGATTTCTAATCCTAATGAAGGAGGCAAATGGGAAAGAGCTGAAAAGCATGGAAACTTCATTGCTTTTACCCTAAGGAACTCATGGAGGAACTTGGCAACCATAGCTCAATTTCTACATAAGCAAAGTTAGGGCTATGGTGATAGAGGTCAGATCATTTGAAAGGACAGCTTACTTGATTGTTGAGCATAGTTTCAAATCTAAACATAAGAAGTTGGTAAGAAGGGAGAGAGAGAGAGAGAGAAGTTGGAGGGGTAAGGGAAGGTTGATGCAACAGATGGTTGTAATCACTCTTCCGAAATTAATATAGAATTGTAGTTGTACTGTCTACTCCGTGGTGTTGGTACTATCATTCATTTATTTGTTTGTCCAATACCTTTTAGCATGAGTAGCTTAGTTATGTGTAACTAGATGTCTTTTATGTATTCATGTATTAGTTATCAAGGTTGTATGTTGTGATTATGCTTGTCTCTTCTATGTGCAGGACTTGATCTGGAGCCGGCTTAAGGGACTTCCACCGAGCTACATTGTGCTCTCTAGCAAATCTACATGAAGGCTCGAGGTAATCCATCTATTTTGCTTTGATAGTTAGTTAATGTTTATGGACATGCATGTAAATTTGTGACAACTGCAAATATTCTTACAGTCTGCCAAGGGTCCTGGGAAGATCCTTGAGGGTATCTCCATTCTCCATACATCGTGCATTTTATCCTATAGCAGAATTGGTGACTCCACTGGGGACTATACATCTAGTTCACGGTTTACCCGGACAGTTCTTAGTTTCCTCCTCCTTCTAAGACCTCCCTATACTTCTGCATTCCCTTTTTGACCCACCAAAACCTTGTTGCATTCTACCTTGACATATTCAGCCTTGAATATGATCCAAAAGGCCCTATTTTGAGTGGTTTTCCCACACTAACATAGGGTAGTAGACTAAACATTACTTTATAAATCTCTGTGTCTGCACAAATAGAGCGTTAGTGGACCCAGTAACTCTTTGTAGCCACTGCTATAGAGTGTTAGTCCCTTAAAATATTGATATACAGTTGTGTCTGCAAACTCAAGGGGATAGGAAGCCTACTCATGGACTGAAATAGGGTCTGCAACTACATTTTGTTAGCAAGATCGGTGTCCTGAAAGAAATATTTTTTTAGGAAATAAGTTTTTTTTTCTTTCTTTAAACATTTTTTATGAAAGAAAGATCCACATTTTTTTATTCATTCTTTTGTTTAGCTGGTTAAAAGCTGCTTTATTTTGGTTTCAAATAGTTTTTAGGAAAGCATTGGAAACATTTTTGTTGGTTATGCAGGTGTTATAATGACTAGGATGCATGGAACAAATATGAATATGTGAAAGACTCTCACCTGTAGAATACAGCTTGTTTTCATCAAATTGAATATTTTCTTTTAAAACATTATCTTGTGCATGATTTTTGAGTCAGAGTCCCATCACATTTAATACGTCAAATCCCCTAGCAAAGACACTAAAAAATTACACATGAAATTTACCTAAATCAATCAATAACTCTTTATTGAGCAAACAAACATTAGTTCGGGCTAGGATCTTGGGATAGGCAGTGTGAGTAAATTGCCCAAGATCACAAACCAAAACTAGTGTCATTAAAAGAGAGAAAATTCCTTCTGCACTCATACTACTGGGACTACTCATGAATCTATTGGACTCACTCTTGGTTCCCGTGCCACCTGTACGCCTTGTATCTTTAGTTGGAACATTTCCATTCATCCCGTCGATGACTAATAAGTCGTGGAACTTTGTGGACACTTTTGGTCCTCCACCACTTCCCCAGTCGATAGTCACCACCACCCCGTTGATGGTGAACCCCACTATCCCATTTTTCCTAGGTACAAACACTTGCATGACACCCTCCACGAGTGGAACCCAGCTGATTCTAGGTTCCACCCCTTTAGTGTCAAACTATATACCTTTGACAAGTTCTACATACAACGCTCCTTATAACGCTCAATATATCACTATTAGCGTGGTTCTCGTCCGCCAACAATATGGTCGGCAGCCATTGTATAGTTCAAACCCCCATATTCAAGTATCTAGGGGCATTCCCAATATGCACATACTGGTCGGGAACGTAACAGTTCCCCCTCCATTATCAGGCATGCATGGTCAGTCATTGGTTGACATGAGCATTCCCTATGTCAATCAAGGACATATGGTTAGTTCTATGGTGGGTGGGAATCCTCAAGGAGGTCCCAACCAATCCACGGGGGCACCCTACTCACAAATTCAAATGAGTCAAGGGGGCACTGCTTATCTTGGGGAAATTATATACCCCAACATCACATTCCCCATGGAAATCCACACTACAACACCATACCCCAAGGCAACTACTATACCACGTAGCTTATGTATAAGATTGAGACTCAAATGATGGGAGGACTGCAAGGATCCTCAAGTCATATGTCATCATCTTGGTCTGAGTCAAGGGCACCACACACTCTACCTTTCTTGGCAACGTTGGATATCCCCAACTTGTACAAACTTACAAATGACCCCATCTATCATAACTTACTTTGGCCGTCGATCCCGCATAAAATAGCAATAGACATCCCCAAGTTCGAAGGGAAACAAGGGGAGGATCTGGGAACCCATATCACCACCTATCATCTTTGGTGTGTTTCCAACTCCATGGTGGACGATAGTGTCCAGTTATGTCTTTTTCCCCACACCCTCACTGGAAACGTAGCTAAGTGGTACATTGAGTTACCACACGCATCAGTAAATACCTTCGACACTCTAGCGATGGAATTCTTAAAGCACTTCGAACTACCCATCTGCTATGAGACTGGGATAGAGCTCCTCACTTCATTATGTCAGCATATCGCCACCAACATCTCCAATCATATACATGAATGGAGTTGTAGGCAGAGGTTAGTCAAAGATCCCCTCCCAAACTATCTTTTAGCAGATTGGTTTTGCAAGTCCCTACTCCCGCAAATCACTAAAGATGTTGCTTTAGGTGGTATGGTCACAGAAGACCAATCCATATGTTGTGCCCAGCACTTAGATCTGATATATTCACAGTCTGGCACTCTTTACGATGTAATCCCCAATGCCCCTCATAACTCTAATGTCTTCGCTACTAAACACCCCAGAGCGCACACCGATGGGATTATTAGTGCAACCTCTGGGGCTACTATAAAACAACTCAGCGGTCACATTGCCCAGATGTTAGTGGACCCCTCTACCAAATCGACTGCTCTTCCTACGAGCTCGATAAACTTTGTGAAGTCTATGCAAAAACCCGGTGGTAAGAACAAGAAGAATAAGAAAAAGATCGCTTCTTCTAAGGAGCAGTCAAAAAAGCAGCAAAACCCAAAGAAGAAGGCTACTATGCCTTCTGATGATGGAAAGGATAAACCTGACAGATTCCCTTGCAAAATATGTGTTGAAGAGCACATGACATATCTATGTCCGTGTCTTTAGGAATGCAAAAATCTCATTTCTAAAAAGGATATTGGTAGGACCCCCGCTATCCTGAATAATCCTTTCCTCGCTCAGCAGCAGCAACACCTGATTGCAAACCAATCATTACCCACACAAGGGAGCAACGATGGTTCGCAACATCCTTCAACTGGTGAAAGATCCTCTACCGTTTACACCTTTGAAATGATAGATCTACAAACAAGAGCAAAATCCTATGGAGTTCCTATCGCTCATGTAGAGGAACCTTCCTCAAGTCAAAACCCACCACTGCCTAACAATTTACATATTGAAAGGTCAGTTGTTGACCTTGTGATTTCCCCCCCTAAAGGGGCACTTCGACACACAATGCATAATACATCTGCACATGCCGCCCAAAACTATAGCATTGTAGAAGACTTGGCATAAGCACCATCGGCTATGTTGGCACTCGAAGTATTACAAACATGTCCAGCACAAAGGAATGCTTTGCTTTCGGCCATTGGTGTTATCGACCCACAAGATTCCATGCCTGCAATTTTCGACATGGAAAAGTGTAAACCTCCCCTTTCTCACCAGCTTACATTTCAAGTGAAAATCTTTTTGAAAGGTAAAGGTATACATAGAATTGTCATCAATGAAGGTGCTTCTACCTATGTCATGTCAGCTTCATGTCAGCTCACTTTGGGTTCTCCAGCTCTATCCATGTCATCGAATTCCCTTAAAGCTTTTGATCGCCACATTTTCATCCCAAGAGGTTACCTAGCTAGCTATCCCATCACCTTGAGTGGGAAAACAGTAATGGTGGATATCAAAGTCATGGATCATAAACTCGACTATAATCTACTTTTGGGCTGCACTTGGACTTATACCATGAATGCTACTGTGTCTTTGGTCTTCGGTATCATACTATTTCCCTTGGATGGAAAGATAGTCACAGTGGACCAACTGTCCTTTTGAACCCTAGATTACTCTCTGTTACCTAGTAGCTCTGTACCCTTAGTGGGTGGTGTACCTGACTCTTACGTCAATATCAGTACTGGTCTATTGAAGGCTTCTTCTCGGATGGGTTGTTTTCCTCTTCAGCTGCCAAAGGTTGCACAAACGATCAATATGATTTCATCCATTCCTCATGAACTGACCGATCCATGTATCCTACTGGATCCTTCAGACATTGAAACTTATGGAGAACAAATGATGTTGTCACCAGCTGAATTGGCCTACCAAGCCATTCAATCTGCATCGTAATCTCTGGTCACTTTGGTTATGGCCAATGGTGCCACTGCCCCTCCCATAACAACTCCTTATTTCTATCCCCTCAATCAAGTCCTACCTATGTACGAAGCTATTATAGAGATCACGAGTTTAGAAGAGCAACCTTGGGAGGACTCGCACCATCATGTTTTGATTTATGATTCGGACATGATGCCTCTTCAAATCTTGTCATTTGACACGCTTGAAATTGTTTTCTCACCATATACGACTATCCAAAATTTGGACTCAAAGGGAAACATGGGAAATATTTCAAAGACATTTCTCATCGATATTTTAGTCCAGACAGACATCGTGGAAAACATACAGATTGGAGCCAATCACAATCCTAAGGAAATTGCGAGCTTCACCTACCCTTTTAAGGACTTCCACAATGTTTTCCCTTGGTCTTATGAGGAAATGCATGGCATAGACCCTTCTGTTGTCAAGCATGAGATCAAGAAGCGTCGAGCATTCCTTTTATGGTATTTTTCTTGCTCGTTAATCCAAAAAAAACTTGAGTCTCCTTCTTCAGCCTCATTAAACTACAACGAAGAAGACCGAGCATTCTTTTTATGGTATTTTTCTTGCTCGTTAGTCCAAAAAAACTCGAGTCTCCTTCTTTGGGCTCATTAAACTATTACAAAGAAGATACGAGCATGTTCTTTTATGGTATATTTTCTCGCTCTAAAAGCTGAAAAATCCCCAAGTTTGTCATTGTTGGGCTCGTTAAACGCATACGGCGATGGTCCGAGTAACTCTTTTTTTCCCTCTTTTTCTAGCTCATTAAACTGAAAAATATCATTAGAGCATTCTTTTTAGGCACTTTTTTCTCGCTCATAAAGCTGAAAAAATCCTAAGTTTTTTCTTTAGGCTCATTAGAAATTTATAAAGATGACCCGAGCATTATTTTAGGTACTTTTCTCGCTCATTAAACAAAAAAATCTTGATTTTTTGTCACCGGGATCATTAAAAATCTACAGCAGCAACAAGAGCACTTTCTTTTTGGGACCATTTCTCACTCTTAAATAAAAAAATCCTCGAGTTTTTCCCCTTCTTCGGGCTCGTTAAATCTACGAAGAAGGAATGAGCAGTTCTTTTACCTCTTTTTCCTTGCTCAATAAATTGAAAAATATACGTTGAGTTTTCTTCATTTGAATCGTTAAAATTTGATGAAGGTATTGAGTTTTTCATCACGTGACTCATTAAAAATTCACGATGAAAAACGAGTTTACTCTGTCTCCTTGTACTCGTAACAAAACAAGGTCAAAATCTATTGAACATAGGTTTCTCTTTATCTGGATTCAATAGATTAACTCATGGAAAAGTAACTGATCCGGGTATAGTATTAACCTTTTTTCACACCCAGTTAACAACTATGATAAAGGGACCACCATGGAGTCATTCTTTACGATCTTTTCAGACTCTCTAAATATGAAAAGACCTCTGAGTTGTATAGTCTGGACCCATTAAATTACACAGATAAGATATAGAGTCTCTCTTTTTACGTTCCTTTTCAGACTCTCAAAACATGAAAATATTGATTAGTTTTCTTGTCTAGACTCATTAAACTAATCAGATAGGGCATAGAGTCGCTCTTTTCACTGTCCTTTTTAGACTCTTAAAATATGAAAAGATCGACGATTTTACTCATCTGGACTCACTAAACTACTCAAACGGGGAAAGTGGACAATAGAACTACATTTAGTATTGAAAAGCATGGTTTGGCAGCAGTCGTTCCCTTGAACATGGAACTCCCTCAGATAAACCTTCCTTGTGACGAACTCTCAATATGAATCCTACCATCCTATGAGTTTAGCCTAAATACACTGATGTTCTTGCATCTCTGTATCCTAACACTCTTTGGTGTTCATGAGTCTAGCGTTGCATGGTTAAAATTGTTGTCGTGCCTTCTATTGTTCAAGGGTTAACATTTTGTTTCCTCCATCAACCTATCAAGCATATCCTTTCATCATGCCCTCTATTGTTTAGACCCAATGCTCAAAGATTCCTCAAAAAACAAATCATTCTTGTCCCGTTTTGTGTCGATTGATGTAGGACACATTATTTCCTCCCTTTCAACAGGTATCTTCCTATCGACTTCAACACTCTATCTAGGAATACAACCCAGAAACACATTTAGTGCCTTGGTACTTGTAGACATTAGTGGCAGGTCGCCTTGTGTTTGATCAGGGGTTCTCATTATTGGCTCCTGGTTAAGCGATTCTACAGCTGTTTGATGAGAAAAACATATTTCACACTCGTTAGATTGTACTATGCATCTTGGAGACCATCACCATTATTGGTGGCCTTCCTCGCATCTGTTAATGGTCTCCAATATTGACTAGTAATTACATGATTTCGTGCATGTTCGACATCAATGCATATATTCACGTGTATCAATATATGATGTTCGGTGAAGTAGAAATCAAGAACTTGGGTAGAGGCTTTGCAAAATTAGCCTTGCTTCCTCTCCCAAGTTGTGTATATTGTTTTTTGGAGACAACTCATCAGAATGATCCTATTATAACATCGGATCCACATTGTGCTTATCAGCAGCCAACATCATATATCTCTTTTATGAGAAAATCACTCTGACATAGCTACTGATCATGTGAATGCCCAACTCAGGACATGATTTTAGTAGTTATATATATATCTGTGTGTGTGTGTGTGTGTGTGTTGTATCAGGTTTCCCATACCACTTGAAGCTTTGATCCTCTCTCTCTTTTTGTCAAAGAAGGAAAAATACATTTAAGTAAAGTATTTTGGCCATCGTCATAGCCTCTGATCTCACACTTTAGGGGGCATATGTTATACAACAAAATTACCCCCTCATCAGCTCAGAGGGGAACGACATGATAGCTGAAGCAAAGACCAAGATCTCATGCCTTTTTTCCACACTAACGCCGGCTCTACACTGACAACCTGCTTTATAAAGCTTCTCTGTAAGCCTAAGGGTGCATTAGTGACCCTACTAACTCTAGTTTTTAGTTCGGGAACAACGTTAGTGGATCCTAATGAAGTTTTAAAGGTCAAAGGAGTGAATTGATTCATAAATATCTAGATATTTTCTCCTAAATCTACTCAAGAAAACCAAGGAAACATCTCAAGTTCAACCTATTTGGGGGATTTCTAATCCTAATGAAGGAGGAAAATGGGAAACATCTGAAAAGCATGGCACTTCATTTCTTTTACCCTAAGGAACTCATGGAGGAACTTGGTAACCCTAACTCAATTGTTACATAAGCAAAGCTAGGGCTATGGAGATAGAGGTTAGATCATTTGAAAGGATAGCTTACTTGATTGTTGAGCATAGTCTCAAATATAAGCATGAGAAGTTGGTAAGAAGGGAGAGAGAGAGAGAAGCTAGAGGGGTAAGGGAAGGCTAATGCAATAGATGGTTGTAATCACTCTTCCAAAATTAATATAGAACTGTAGTTGTACTATCTACTCTGTGGTGTTGGTACTATCATTCATTTATTTGTTTGTCTAATACATTTTAGCATGAGTAGCTTAGTTATGTTTAACTAGATGTCTTTTATGTATTCATGTATTAGTTATCAAGGTTGTATGATATGACTATGCTTGTCTCTTCTATGTGCAGGAGTTGATCTGGAGTCGGCCCAGGGGACTTCCACCTAGCTGCATTGTGTTCTCCAACAAATCTACACGGAGGCTCGTGGTAATCCATCTATTTTTCTTTGATAGTTATTTAATGTTTATGGACATGCATGTAACTTTGTGATGGCTACAGATAATCTTACAGTCTGCCAAGGGTCCTAGGAAGACCCTTGAGGGTATCTCCATTCTCGATACAGTGTGCATTTTATCCTATAGCACCAAGGTCAAGTAAATATTTAGCACATAAAAATTTGAATATGGAACATAAATTGTATGGAAAAATGGATTCCTTATGGGGGTAAAGTTGCATATGGGAGCCTATTTGTGCTTCCAACATTGACAATGATCTCGATAAGAGCATCATGTATACATCGGATGTAAGGGATACATAATATGGTAGACCATGTTCTTGGCAAGTAAAGGAGAAAGAAGTAGAGATGACACTAAGACATTGGCTTACAAGTTTCTTAAGAATTCATATTTTGTGCACGAAGATAAATTAAGTCCATTCTAATCTTACTTCCATTGGAAGGGACTCATATAGATTCAGAAAGTGTAGTTTGCTTTCAGTTCATTGATTCTAGCTCCTCAGAAGTTTTGTATTGGATGGGTCGATGTCATCTGATAAATCTCCCTAACAAGATTGTGTCTAGACATATATCTCTCTAGAGTACCCAATGTTAAAAAAAGAAAATCCTTGGAGAAGGAACCACTTAATAAATTTTTCGAAATAGTAACTATAATTGAACTGAATGTAGGCCAGTGGAGGTTCAACCACTTGTTCAACCCCCTGCTCTAGCATGTTTGTTACAGAGTCTGAATGGGATACTATTTATTCTCATTCCAAATTTGATGAACCGTTCTTTAATGGATGTTTGAGAGATTATTTTTCTAATGTAAAGGCAACAATACATTGTCCAATTAATGAGCTCTATCCCATCAAAGGTGAAAGAGGGAAAAATTGAGTGCATGATAATTATAATAGCTCTAAGAGAACAAAATACTCAAAATTGCGAACAATAATATTATGATGGATGCCAAATAATATAGCAATGACTAAGCTCATTCAAACTTGCACTCCATTTGAATGGTATCCACATGGATGAAAAAGCAAAGGTGTATCATTTCACTTGGGACAAATAATAATGGGGTGTGCTTTGCGCATGTTTTAAATTCCTTTGGCCATAGTAAAGCTTCTAGTTAGGTCACCTTGGCCCTCTTTTCTTCATATGACTACATTGGTTTGTCCATTACAATGCAGCCTCAATCCCCCTATAATTTTCAAGGTATTAGATAATCTTTTTCAAAGTGATTTAAAAAATGGGTGCACGAGACAAATTCAAGGTAGAGGTGAAGATTTGATGGTAGTATATTGAATGGGAGATAGTTGTGTCTAATTACATGGTGGTAGATAGTCCGTGTCATGGGATTTTTTTTGACATTGCAGGTTTCAGTGATGTTTTTTTGGTTGATAGTTTGGGAGGAGCTTAGTCACATAGCCCGTCATTTATTGGATCAATTTGTTGTTAGAGAGGGAGCAATGTAGTTTGGGTCCCAAACTAGTTTGGAGGCCCGAAGGTACATTATAAGGTGGGTTGAACTCTGAGTGGGTATTATAAGGTGATCTACAAATGGAGGGGATGGGGACCACATAAAAAAAGTCAAGTCACTAGGTGGAAGAAACATTGTCAGGAGTTGGAACATGGCACATGTTGTGAAACAAAACTCTAAGAGATGTCAAATGATGGGAATGTTCCACGTCAATGGAATAAATTATTTGTTGTTGGAGCAGCATGAAACCATGTCAAGGGAGGGGTGTAACATTGATAATAGAACCCCCCCCCCCCCCCCCCCCCCCCAACTGATGTCATTGAGGTATCCCCTGCATGACATTGGTATCAAATCTTCATGTCAGTCGTGGATGGATGGAGATGGAGACTGGGAGGTGCAACTAGGATAAGATGCCCCCTCTCCCTTTGATGATGTCACAAGGTGGGTCACTCGCTATTGAATCATCACCATTAAATTACCACCCATGGAGACCATTAATACTACAATTAACATAGATATATATATATATATATATATATATATATATATATATATATTATATATATATATATATATATATATATATATATATAATATATATATATATATATATTTTACATAGATAGATATATATACATGTCAGTCGTTGGATGGTGGATATGGGACTAGGAACCAGAACTAGGATAACAAACACCCGTTCTCCCCTTGATGATTTCACAAGGGGGGTCTCGTTATTGAATCCTCGCCATTAAATTACCACGCCATGGAGGACCATTGATTGACCAAGAGTGACAAATTGACACACACACACACACACACCCACCCACACACACACACACACATTATTTCATGGCTTTAATTAAATTGTTGTTGGGGTATATATATACTATATATATTATTTAATTTTTACATGGATGAGAGTGTATAGATCCCCCCTAGGGATATTCTATGTATGGGCCACATGACGACCAGGTGGATGCTGAGGTGGCAGGTGGGTGTAGCTAGGAGGGTGACCAATGGATACTAAAATGACCAACCAACACCACAATAACGTTGTTATGCAGGAATGGATAGGTGTTGATGTGGCCAATGAGGTGGAGGGCTAGGTGGCTATGATGTTATGAGTGAGGGGAGCTAAGAAATTTGAGAGCACTTGAGTGCCAAATTTCAAAACAACATGGGTGAATAACAACTAAAGGATCGAGGAAATATATGCCAGACTTTGCAAGGCCATATGTTTTTTCCCGAGAGTCAAAATTTGGTCCATGTATAGTAAAAAAAATGGTAATTTTGAATAGAACACAACAGTAGATACATAATTTTGATATGAAGATAAATTTCTATATTAATTCCTAAGATAAGTTACATATGACAAAAAGGAAAAGTGGAGGCTTAATGAGTTGAGATTGCCAAGGGCATAACACTTAGCCTTGGTAATGAAATTGGGAAAGTAAATATTCAATAGAAATATACTGATGAAGAGAATATAAATGCCAACCAATAATCTAGGGTTCAATTCAAAATTCCATAGAAATTTCAGAAGAAAGCTACGGGAAATATGGAAAACATTGTGCTTAGTAGGCTAAACTTCCGAAGGGCATACATTTTATCCCAGGAATTAGAGTGTGATAAATGGATAGTCAATATAAAGCTATTGGCTAACCATACACATTGGAAAACCACAATTTTTTAACTAGGTGAGAATTCTAGGAAACATCTCACAAAAAGGCTATAGGGGTAAAAATGGGTATCAATTTCTACTGGTTAAAAAGAAAGAAACAAATTTAGGACAATATTTTGGAGTGTTAATTCTATCAAGCATGAGTAAGTTGAGTCAAATTCCTTAGCATCATAAATCCAGAGCATGTTAGGTATGCTTAGAGAATTTATAATTCATTGTTATAAATTTGGGATCTTGTATCTTAAGAAATTAGCAAAACATAGTTTTTGAAACTTGGTAAATATAACATTATCCATATTTCTTAAGTTTCTTGAAAGGAGAAGTGGGGGTTGTAGAATTAAATAAGATATAGAGGATACATGTGGCTAGTAAGACAAAAATAAATAATGAAAAATATCATAGATCAGGATTACTATCCTAGTTGAGTTCTATGACATGCAGGGGGCCTAGAAGGAAAGAACCTTAAACTTTTCTCATGTTGATGATTATGAATGATCAATGTGATCTATTTTTCCATAAATGAATGTTGGAAATATGGCTGAAATATGCATGTGCTTCTCCACATACTAAGAGGTATGAAATACATACATATAGTACAATGGATAGGTGTATAGTGTTATCACTCAGGTTGTCCCTAGGTTCCTAATAGGGATACGGCCGAGGTAACCACAAACCAATCTTCTGATTGCAGGTTCTAGCCCACCTGCAATTAGAGAGGGCTCTCTCCTTTTAATTCAACCTTAGTTGATGATTTTAGGCTAGCTTTCTGACTTCAAGGGAGTGTTGATTGTGATTGGAAGGAAGGTAGGATTCTCGAACAAGGAGGCACGGTAAGGTGTGATAAGTTTCGAACCATTGGGCATGGAGTCACAGATTGAGGCTTGCGAGCGTTTTCTTGGTCACAAGGGGATACAGAGTGGGATAGCCACACAGGATACAATTTTCTGTCTGCTGAAAGTACGGAGTGAATATCAGGGATGAAAGGTAAAGGAGAATCATTTCATCATGCTGACAAAGGGGAGAAATGGATGAATGGGATCCAGGAGCAGTTAAGAATTCCTAAGACATGCACTCATATGTGAAAGAAATAGCGTAAACCAAATCATTTAAGAATACAAGCTCATAACCGTTTCTCAAGAAAACATTGAAAAACGTAGAAATTGAACTTAAGGTGTAATGAAACAAATCTTAAGCTATTCTTTTTTCCTGCAATTTAGAAAGGCGGAAAGGTGGTAAAAAACATAAAATAAAACAGAGGAGAGGAACACTTATTGGATCATGTAGAAGCACATGAATTCCATGATCATTCCTTGGCCAAGAGAAAACATCAAGTAGTTTCACAATCCATGCTTTCAGCAATCTTTGATTATGGAAATTATGACAGTTACAGTGCAAGTCCTTGCTCGGAGAAAATGCTGGAAAGAAGACTGACCAACAACTACTACCAACCAACCAACCCCTCACAACATTGCTTAGGGTGGTATTTATAAGCAAAATATCGGAAAGAAATCATTACAAGTGACCTTGACAGGTCTGCTTAGAACTCTTCAAAAATCTAAGTGCTGCTGGAATTAAATGCAAGTAAATGTTTTTGGCTGCGCTGGGGGCAGCTGGATCGGAACAGGTGACGAGTTGGCCCTTGGGGACCAGATGTGGTGCTGCTGGAGTGATTGTGCTTCGGGAACTGCAGTTTGGTTCTGGTGCGAATTGAATGTGCAATAATTACGACTTGAGGGCTTCAAATAGTTTCGCCCTGTTTCTATGAATCTGCTGGAAGATATTAAATGTTCTCCTCCTTTGGGTTGCTGCTCAAGATATTCGCTGATACTCTTTGCCACTACATTGATGGCTCCCACCGTCGACTGATACTCTTTGACACGCTTGATGCCTGATGATTTGATTTGATACACTTTAAACTCTATGATTGATCTGCTGCTGTCTTTAAACCGGATCCTTTTGGCACGATCAGGCAATTTTCGGGCTTTTTCGGAGCACAATGGGCTAAGAAATCAGAAGATTCCTTGAAGATTCCTAAAAATGGCCTATTTCTTGTAGCGATGCGCGATTAGCACTTCGCGCTAATCGCGCATCGGAAACTGCCTCTATTTCTTGATCTGGAGCTCCGAAGTGCGATTTTTATTCCTGCGCGAAGTTTTCGGCTTTCTGGCTACTGACGTAAGCACGGAGTCAGTTGTACGGCGGATGACATCAGCTGTGGGTCCCTGGTACAAAGCGACGTGGTGAGATACTGGAGGTAATGTGATGAAGAAACTCCGATGCGATATCGCGATATCGCATTGGCAGGGAACGGGGGGTGCTTGGGTTGGACACTCGGCGCTTGCGACCGCCGATCGGCGCTTGCAACCTCCGATCGGCAAAATCGCAATATCGCATCGGCGGAGACGGAGGGGTGAATGAATTGGACACTCGGCGCTTGCGACCGCCGATCGATGAAATCGCAATATCGCATCAACGGAGACGGATGGGTGATGACCTGCATGGAGATGAAAGTGCGATGTTGCGATGCGATTTCGAGCTTTAAGGTTCTATAGAGTGTAAGTTTTGGGAGGAAAGAGCAAGTAAGTGGGTGTGAAGGGCATTGGAGGTTTCGTAAGGGGTCCGATATCCTTAGAGGGATTTTATACTTTGGAAGGAGTCCATTGTATCTGGGAGGTGGTTTTGGAGGACAAGGGTTCTAGATGAGTTTCAGATAAACTGAGCAATTCCCGGGAGTACTTATGGTTATTTTTCAACTAGGGGGAGGGATATTACGTAGGGGGATTTTACTTAATATTAATAGGGGGATGGGAAGAATAGGGAGCTAAATAATAATGTTAGTGGTTAATATGGAGATGGTAAGAAAGCGCTAAGTTCAGGAGAACTTAGGCTGTTAAGGGGGTAGGACCATACTTTAGGAGAAAATATGGAACAACTTTGAGTAAAGCAGATCTTTACTTAAGCCAGTGTTATGAAGATGATGGAACTTAAGAGGTGTCAAGCAGATCTTGACCTCTTTCGGGGAAGTTAGTTAATGATTGGGGAGAACAGAGAAGGGGAGTCAGTTATACCTCTTTTGAGCTTCTTGCATACAAATCCTTGCTGATTGTGTCCTGAATGATATGACACCTGAAAACCTGGAACTGGTCAGCAATTCAACAACCTCAAAACTACCTACCCAGCCTACTTACCTAGCATTTTTTCTTCTTTTGTTTGGGGGTGCACTTAGACTTGCAAACCCATCATTCATTTTTCTTTTGATACTTTCCTATCTACATACTACCCTTATTTCTTCCAGAGCCTAGATTAAGCTGTTGGGCTCCTCTGCTTCTCTACCTATCTAAGAATTTGCCAAGATTAAACTGTTTGGACAGATTTACAATCTCTCCATTCTAAAATAGGAAATTTAAACCTAGGGAGACCAAGATTAAACTGTTTGGACCTCCCTTTAACTGAAAGATAGCGATACTGGGATAACTTTACAAAATTTGAAGGCAATTGGATGAACTTGAAGTAGCCTTCTTCACTTGGAGACTGCTAAGCAAATATGGAGCATTGCAGCAAGAAAAGTACGACATATTTGGCCTATGAAATGCCAATCATGAAAAATGAATAGCCTGCTACAGCAGGCAACTAACAGTGGCTCCACTCGGGGATGGCTTCTCCTTGTGAGAAGTCAAGAACAGTAGGCCAGAACGCCTTAGTTTTTAGCTTCTTGCTGTCTTCTGCAAAACGTGTTTTCTCCGGTCGCTTTATTCCTTCTACCTACCTACCCTAATCGGCAGTTACTTTGCCGTTAGGTGAAATCGAACAACCAGTGCAGCCATTTAAGCAACTGTGAAACAAGATGAACTTGCTGACTGATAGTTTCTGAACGTAAAAGCATCATTCGGGTATATGCTTTTATAACCAAAATTGTGGCATCTACCACCTGTTGTTGAAGTATGTGGTCTTCACTAAGAAAACACGTTAACAAAATTGGGTTAAGCCGAAGTTCCATGTATTCTGCAATGGGATCAATAAACTTACCCTGTGAGAGAACTTCTTCTGATTCTTCTTGGTCAGACGGAGCAGCTGCATCCTCGGTGGTAAGCCTGGCAGTCGACCGTTCTATCTCTGTCTTGTCAATAGAATCATGTAGAGTTTGTGAATCAGCAGGTAGCAGCATCTCCTCCTGAGTTGGGGACGGGAGACCTCGCCATGATTCAGGATCCTTTGGGTCAGACGAAGTAGTTGCATCGGTAATGAACCTAGCAGCTGATCCTTCTATCTTTCCCTTGGAACCCAGATCATACAAAATCTGCAGGTCCTCAGGCAACAATGTTTCCTCCTGAATAGGGGAATGGAGACTTCGGCATGATTCCGGTTTCTTTGTGTCAGACGAAGTAACTGCATCTTTGCTAATGAGCCTAGCAGCTAATCCTTCTATCTTTCCCTTGGAACCCAGATCATACTGAAATTGTAATTCAGGAGACAACACTATTTCCTTGTAAAGTGGAGGAGGAAGATGTTGGTAAAACTCTTGAGGGTTGCAGAAATCATAAGACTGTCTCTGAGCTCCCAAGAGTTCAATTTCATTCTCATATTTTCCACAACCAACTCAAGGAAAAGTTTATTAAGGCCGCCTGGTATTTTTGACAATACCGCTCTGAAAAATTCTTCATTAAGCTCAAACTCTAATAAACTTTCTCTGCATTCATCTAAAGCTTCATCAAATGAAAGTTCCTCCCAGGATTCGGTCATTCTCTCTTATTGTTAATACATGAAGCTCTTGGCTGTAACATTTGGTTCGTTTCTCAGTGGAGCCTTTGATTGAAATTGAAGTGGAGTGGCTAGGTGGATGCCTAGACTCTGAAGTGCCTGATCTCTGTCCACCATCAAAGATCAGAACTAAGCATGACAAGCTTTGAAGAACAGGAGCACTTTCTCCAGTGGGGTTTAAAGATGAACAGAGCGCTTGAATCCCCAATGGAGTACGTAGATACAGGTCGACCGAGTCTTTTACAAGTCGGTTTCTTCCTCTGTAGGTCTGCAGACTGGTTGCATTGATTTATCTGAGGAGGTCCCCAGCAGGGTCGCCATTATGTTATCACTCAGGTTGTCCCTAGGCTCCTAATAGGGATACGACCGAGGTAACCACAAACCAATCTTCTGATTGTAGGTTCTAGGCCACCTGCAATCGGAGAGGGCTCTCTCCTTTTAATTCAACCTTAGTTGATGATTTTAGGCTAGCTTTCTGACTTCAAGGGAGTGTTGATTGTGATTGGAAGGAAGGTAGGATACTCGAACAAGGAGGCACGGTAAGGTGTGATAAGTTTCGAACCATTGGGCATGGAGTCACAGATTGAGGCTTGTGAGCGTTTTCTTGGTCACAAGGGGATACGAAGTGGGATAGCCACACAGGATACAATTTTCTGTCTGCTGAAAGTACGGAGTGAACATCAGGGATGAAAGGCAAAGGAGAATCATTTCATCATGCTGACAAAGGGGAGAAATGGATGAATGGGATCCAGGAGCAGTTAATAATTCCTAAGACATGCAATCATATGTGAAAGAAACAACGTAAACCAGATCATTTAAGAATACAAGCTCATAACCGTTTCTGAAGAAAACATTGAAAAACGCAGAAATTGAACTTAAGGTGTAATAAAACAAATCTTAAGCTATTCTTTTTTCCTGCAATTTAGAAAGGCGGAAAGGTGGTAAAAAACATAAAATTAAACAAAAGAGAGGAACACTTATTGGATCATGTAGAAGCACAGGAATTCCATGATCATTCCTTGGCCAAGAGAAAACATCAAGTAGTTTCGCAATCCATGCTTTCAGCAATCTTTGATTATGGAAATTATGACAATTACAGTGCGAGTCTCTACTCGGAGAAAATGTTGGAAAGAAGACTGACCAACAACTACTACCAACCAACCAACCCCTCACAACATTGCTTAGGGTGGTATTTATAAGCAAAATATCGGAAATACATCATTACAAATGACCTCGACAGGTCTGCTTAGAGAACTCTTCAAAAATCTAAGTGTTGCTGGAATTAAATACAAGTAAATCTTTTTGGTTGCGTTGGGGGCAGCTGGATCGGAACAGGTGACGAGGTAGCCCTTTGGGGCTAGATGTGGTGCTGCTGGAGTGATTGCGCTTCGGGAACTGCAGTTCGGCTCTGGTGTGAATTAAATGTTCAATAATTACGATTTGAGAGCTTCAAGTAGTTTCGTCCTCTTTCTATGAATCTGCTAGAAGATATTAAATTTTATCCTGCTGTTGGGCCTCAAACCTACACTCATTTACCCATCCTCCCAACAGCCTTTTCATACTCATTTCCTTCTTTTGCCATCATTTCCTTCATTAACTTGTTCAATTCATTGCATTATAGGACTTTTTAACATGATTTGCTAATTATGCTAATGGTTGACTGTTGGTTTAGATTTTTGGTTCAA